>BGPT01002597.1:27255-77818 GCA_003297045.1 Symbiodinium sp. clade C Y103
CAAAAGGGCTGCCTCGCCCCCACAATGGCTCACTGCACGTACGTTCCCACCCACCTTCTTCCCTATGGCCCTCCGGAGCCAACGTGTGCTACAGGACTGGAAGCTTGGTGAACCCCATCTGGATACTCAAAGGTGGTTGGATTGATTGTGCAATGATGTTGAATCACANNTGCAATGATGTTGAATCACACTCCCAAAAAACAGTTGTTTTCGAGAAAACATACATCATTGCAGGAAGAGCCATGTGACTCAGCTTCGCCCTTCAACCAGCGGAGTCGGTTTCTGGAGGATGCACGGCTTTTCAGGATCTCTAACTCATCATGGAGCTTATACTGTCCTACCTTGAGGGTCTCCCTTAGGAAAGCATTCTCCATTACCTTAGTTAAGGCATCAGCAAGTTGCGCTCCTGAGTGCACCCATCGCAGAGATACTCCTTCCGCAAGAAGGTCTTTGATTGACCGGGCGGTCAATTGCGTTCGGAATTCCGAAAANAAATCGTAGAGAGACTTACAATCGGTCGTTGCGATGCTTTCTGGCAATTCTTGTGCATTCAAAGTGGCTGTGGTGTATGTTTCTGGCAAGGTTTGGAAAGCTTGAGATGGATTTTTCCATTGAACTTTGGGGTTTAGGATCCATGCCCAACATAATCTTACCCAAGATAGCTGGTCAAGTACAGAATTCAACGATGTGGTCTCTGCAGCCAACGTACTGGTTACAACACGCTGTATTTTCTTACAGCCCCATGGCATAGGGTTCACTGGACAGGTGGTGTTCTTGCCTATGTCTTTATGGGTCGCCATGATTAAAGAACCAGTATGAGAGCTCGGATTGCTCTTTGAGGCAAATGAGGCATCGGNTGTGGCTACGTTGATTGATGATTGCAGCATACTCAAACGGCTGGAAAGATCTGGTCTTGTATGAACTGCGGCATACTGTAGGCTTCCAATCAAAGCACGTAGTTGTTGTCGTTCATCTTCAGTGACTGGTTGGTCAATTTGTTTTCTACGTTCATTGGAGATTTTGATGGGTTCTATTGCACGAATGTATTTGGACTGTGAAAGGTGGATTGTTCCTTCTGGAGTTTGCATCATGTCAATTCCTGTGAAAGTGAACTGGCCGGTTCGCTTGGATCCAAATGGATATTTCTTTTCCAACTGTTCCAGTTTGTCCAGAAATCGGCTGTTGCCGGCACACAAACCGTCATCTACATGTAGACCCAAAACTCCGTCGGGTTCGAGTGTGACTGGATTTCGCAAAATGAACAAACAGGGATCAAACGGTGACTGTTCAAACTGTAGTTTGAGTAGTTCTTCCAGGATTGCTTGGAACCACATGAATGGTGCGTCAACTAAACCGTATGCCCCCTTTTCCAGCTTACAGACTTCCTGAGGTGAAAGCTTCATCATCTGAATGATCTCAGCAACAGGCTCTATGGCCAATGTTCTATCTTTCTGGTTTTTGCCCTGTAGGAAGGCCGTTTTCACATCGAAGGATTTGAGACTCCATCCTTTGGATGCGATGAGCTGGAGCAAAAGCATTTTGGAGTGACGTCCAAGCGTCGGTGAATCCCTTGGTACCTCAGTAATTTTGGGATCTAAATATCCCAATATCACTAACCTCGCCTTGGCCNAAGCATTTTGGAGTGACGTCCAAGCGTCGGTGAATCCCTTGGTACCTCAGTAATTTTGGGATCTAAATATCCCAATATCACTAACCTCGCCTTGGCCTTGTAGTTCTTGGTACCTTTAAGTTGTTCCCTTTCTTGTTCATCAATCGGCTTCCATGTTAGGATCCAGCGACAACGCAGAATCTGGTCTGGTGGAACCTTGTCTCTTAGGATTCGTGAAATGGTGCCTGTCTTCAACCAATTTTGGATTTCAAGCTCTTTTGCTTTCTGGAACTCTGCCTTTTCTGTGGGTCCTAGTGAGGTGAGTTTCACTTCTGCTTTCTGTCTTTTGGCGGCTGATGCAAGAAAGACACACTCATAGGGATTGTCTTCTTGTTTCCATTGTTCAATGTCATGATCCGTAACATATACTTCACACAACCATCCTTGACCCGGTTCCAGGCTGAAGGATTCAGGATCTACATCTGTACAATGGAGTCCTTCGCAGATTAAATCGTCATCTTCGGGAACATTCGGCACTGGTGTGTTCTGTGCCACATGCTCACGAGCCATGTCCCGCTCAGGATTCAAAGTGGCATCCGGTGTTGGATTTGGATGGTTACTTTCAGTGGATGATTCCTGACTTCCGGGAATTCCTGGTTCATCATCAGGTTGTTGCTCAGAGGGAGAGTTACTTGGTGGGGAAGCTTCGGATTGGTTATTATTGGGAAGGTCTAATGGATTAGTGGGAGGACTATTGATAGTGGCATTTGGCAGTGTTATGTCATGATTTGGCTGAGTTGGATTCATGGCAATTGTATTCTGGTCGCGTTCCGGTGAGGTGATTGGCAATTGTTGAGCGATGGTGGACACTGATGGCTCTTGTGGCAAGACAACGATCCCCTTTGCTTCATGTGCAGTCACAGGACGCACATGTTCTGGGGCGGCCCGATACAGCTTGGCAGCCATGGTTGTCCAAACGGTCTGGGCGTTTTCGTGCACAACAATTTTCATGGGACCAGTCCACTGACTTGGATATGCTCCCTTACCCTGTCTCCATACCATTACCCATTCCCCAGGCAAATATCTTGAGGGAGACCCTTGAGACTTTCGGAGAATGGAGCGCCGGAGCGCAGCATCATGGTCGGTTTGGACATAGGCTTTGCGGGCACTTTCACGCCTGGCTAACTGCAATCTAAACTGCACTCCCTGGGCCGTTTGTGAATCGGCAAGCATGTGAGCCGGCAGGAGTTCATCACTACATATGGACCCTGGCAAGCGGGTCTGTTTTCCCAACACAAGGATTTCAGGTGAATACCCTTTCCAATGCTGTATGCATTCTTGGCTTGTACACACCACCACAAGCCTTGCTTGAGATCTTGATACGAGTGGATGGGATGCTCCTTTTCATATTTGGTCAACATGCTTTGAACTATGGAACCGTGGCGTTCGGCTTTGCCATTTTGGAAATGTGCTTCTGTGCTGATGGTGGTCATGTGGATGTTGTGGGCTTGTGCAAAGTTTGTGACTTCCTCTTGAGTTGAGTTCCGTTCCCGCATCAACAATCAGTTCATGTGGCGTACCGGCCCACTGCAACCAGGATTGCAAAAAGCATTCTAAGAAAGCGTCAGCCGAACGTGATGGCGAGACACAGGCTACCTGGAAACTTGTGGCACTGTCAACAAAATGATATATGTGATATCCAATGCCCTGTGCACTTGTCCAGGTGAAACCATCCACATGAACACGGTCATTGAAATCCATTTCATCTCGCAAGTTTCCTGGGACACCTGTTTTGGGCTTCTGCTGGGACTGACACACTGAACACTTCAGCTCAAGGGCCGCACGAGCTACTTCTGGACGGAAACCCTGCTGGCGGATGATACTGCTAAACTTCTCAGGATGAGGATGACCTAAGTTCTTATGTGCTCGGATGNTACTTCTGGACGGAAACCCTGCTGGCGGATGATACTGCTAAACTTCTCAGGATGAGGATGACCTAAGTTCTTATGTGCTCGGATGAGTGCTTGCTGTTCCTCTCGGGTCAAACTCTTGAAATGAGAGGTTTGGGTCGATGACTCAAAATCCGCTTGCTGGGACTCGGTCCATGGGACACTGGGATTAGGACCTGTGGTCTGTTCGGCTGATGGTGGGTTCTTCGACTCCACTGCCTCTGGAGGGGGCACTGTTGAATTTGATGCATTTTGCACCGGTGGTTCTGGCCGAGAATCACGCGTTGCATTGGGAACTTCTGGATTGGCAGCAAAGACTGTCATATTGAGTCGGCACGGATGTGACGCACGAATGAGCTGTCTTTTGGACAAACGTTCCNATCTTGAACTTCATGTTTGCCAACTCTCGGAGCAATTTGTTGAACTTGATGGAAAATTTGTTGCCATTGTTCTGTGGAATCAGTGGGTGTTGTTTTGGTGGAACACTTGAGTCGCTTTCCCCAGGGTAATTGATCGATTTCCAGTGCCCGACTGACTTTCAGTCTTGCTTGCAGAGCCAAGCGTGGTCGCTTTGGCAGATGCTCGATGCTGGGCGTTTCATTGGCTAAGGTCCAGGACCAAAGACAGGCCTCCTGACAATGGAGGTGCGGCCATTCACGAGGAATCCTGATTCGACACAAACTCTTGGCAACACGTCGAGCAAATTTCCTGGGATAGTTCTCCGAGAAAACCGTACGGGACACATGTTTTCCATCGATCTGACATGACCCTGCTATCTGTTGATGTTCATGATTCCCCCTACATTTGAGTCCATCAAGATCACTATACAGCCCTGGTGAAGATGTCATGATTGTCAAAGACTTTTGCAAGTGCTTATGGTTGACTGGATCACGCAAGTCACCTGCTGTGCATAAATCAACCTCAAGGGCTAGCTGGTTTTGTCGAACTTCTTGCATGTATGGGAGTTTGAACATATGGGATGTTCGAGGTTGTTCCCAGTGGAAATGATATCCCAGACCTCGTTGATATCGCATGAGGATAATGCCCAAAGCAATTTGGTCAATATGTTCCAATCGAACCTTTTGAAGGTGATCCCAAGCTTCAATAGACTTGCTTCCATTGAGGTTTGACCAACTGCTCCATGGTCCACACTTTGGACTATACCACACATGTTTTGGCCGATGTGTCTTCAGGATTTGGAACAAACGTTGGCCCTCAAAAGTCTGCAGATCCCCTTCGGCCAATCCAAAACGCATGGCCCTATGACCCATTTGCAGGCATTGATGTGTCAATTGACTGGCAGGACCACNAGTCTGCAGATCCCCTTCGGCCAATCCAAAACGCATGGCCCTATGACCCATTTGCAGGCATTGATGTGTCAATTGACTGGCAGGACCACAAAAGACTTCGAGGACATCAATCGGTTGCATGGACTTGGAGACACTGGTAGCTTGTTGAAGTTCTTGAGACAACTGGGAAATCAACTTGTTGAACAATTTTCTTTCCATGTTGGTTTCACTTGTTTCTTGACATGATGCCATTGGGTCAGCATCCGGATCACCAGCTTGCAGGGCTTGTGCCCAGCTGGGGCAATATTCTACTGCTGTTCGGCTGCAGGCTGGANTCTTGACATGATGCCATTGGGTCAGCATCCGGATCACCAGCTTGCAGGGCTTGTGCCCAGCTGGGGCAATATTCTACTGCTGTTCGGCTGCAGGCTGGAAATTCTGCAACATGCTGAGGATCTGCGTCAGGGCATTCTCTACATGGAGCATACGCGTCTCCAGGTGAGACACATCCGGATGACTGGGCTCTGTCAGATCTGGTTCGGCTTGGGCTGAGCTCATGGCCATCTCGTCCGCAAAGATCTCGAACTCGTCGTCCTCCAAATCCCAGACTGTCGNGACTGGGCTCTGTCAGATCTGGTTCGGCTTGGGCTGAGCTCATGGCCATCTCGTCCGCAAAGATCTCGAACTCGTCGTCCTCCAAATCCCAGACTGTCGTGGGGGGATGCGAGGTCTTCTTGGGCATGGGCTTTGCCTTGCTCTTCATGAGCGGTTTCACAGGCGGAGTTCCTTTGTGGACAGGAATCTGTGTGCCTGCGAGTTCGGCCCTCTCGACCATCAACTGCACGAAGTGCAGAACTCGCTGATGATTCTCCTTGCCCGACTTCTCGTAACGGCCGGCAAACCAGAGGATCCAATCCTGATGGTTCTGCCACATCTCCTTGTAGGTTCGGCCGATGTGGGCCTGGCCGAAGTCGATCTTCGTCTCTTCTAACTGCTGCAAGCTCAGGTGTGAGAAGTCGTGCTTTGCGGTCTCGCCGGGCACTTGGAGATTCTTCAGACGCTGGCTGAGAGAGGTCATGGCACTGATCACGACGAGGTACCCGAAAACTTTTGGCAAAACGGGAATGGTTTGAGCTGCGAGGATCTATGGGATCCATNGCACTGATCACGACGAGGTACCCGAAAACTTTTGGCAAAACGGGAATGGTTTGAGCTGCGAGGATCTATGGGATCCATTGGTTCATCATTCGATCTGGCTTCTGGAAAAAACTCATCAAGGATGTTGGAGGGAACTGCATGTGGCTGTGGCTGTGGGCATGGTGTGGACACTGTATTTGAATCGTGCATGTTATGATCACTGGTGAGCATGTCAGTTGTATGAACAAGTGGCATGTGGTGAGGTTCACTTCCTGGGACCTGATTGGATGATTGGACAGGTCTGGCTTCTGTACACGGCTCAGCATCATCGGTTTTGGTCGCTTTGGACACTTGGTGCGTTTCAGCGTCATGCAGGGACACGGTCGTGTCCGCAAGGTCATTCAAATCCAAAAGGAACAGTCCCTTGCTGGTGAGCTGAATTGGAACATACTTGTTCAGTTTGGCTGCAAAAATGGTTTGCTGACTGGTGTCTATCACCGCTCCAATTGCTCGCAAGAGAGTGTTGGACAAAAGAAAAGGAGTTGACCCGGGCACAACTGCAATTTTCAACCACATTCCATGAATTGGTACGGCAAGTGCCTGTTCGCTCTGCAGGGTTCCCTGATTGCCGAATCTGAAAGTGATTGAACACGGACATCTACGGACTAGCTTCCTAACTTGAGGATTTAACCCATCAAGGAGCCCCTTTACCAGGTTACTTCCTATCACCGTTTTCGTGGCACCTAGGTCAACTACCCCAAGACAGCTGTACGTGGCAAACATTGCTACATGTTCAGGCTGCAGTGGACTGGCATTTGTCGGAATCGGCACAGTCTGAGGCTTGGCATCACGAGCACACCGGATCATCGGCGTTCGTGTCTCCTCATGGGTCCTGAGAGGCAGGGCTTTGGACGTTTGATACTGCCATTGTCTAAGGGAATTTTGGAGATTTTCCCGTGGGCCTAGATTATTTTGGGCATGGCTGACAAAACAATCACTAACCGAAGCTAAAGGCACATCCATGGGATCTTCAAAAGCAGGCAGTTTCAGAAATTCCAAAGGTAGGCCATCCCCATCTTCTTGGATTTGCACAAAGGAAGTCGGGGCTTGAGGACGGTTGTTGCCCTGCGCTTCAGTCCTTTGCGGACACTCGGCCTTCCAATGTCCTACCTTGCCGCAGACCCTACAGGTACTGGTGAGAATTCTCTGTTGCAGAGAACGCCTGCTGGAGCTATGACCTTTCTGGAATTTCCCCTTTACCCCACGGCTATATCCCTTAGATTTACCCTTGGAGCTTTGGGAAATGGGCCAGAACCCCCTTGACTTGGCTTTCTCACTTAACCTGCGTCGGGCCTCAGTGTAAGCATTCAGAGCACTTGCTAGTTCTGGGTCGCCTTGGAGAGTATCGGACGCCGCAATCTCAAAGTCAGTGATCAAGATGGCGTCCGCATCGCCTTCTTGCACTAACGCATCAATCAGGTCATCCTCATTGTACTCATCCGGTGACTCAGTCAGAAAGGTCTGTGATGCATCTTCANCAGGTCATCCTCATTGTACTCATCCGGTGACTCAGTCAGAAAGGTCTGTGATGCATCTTCATCATCATCACCCGCATCCATCATCAGAGTGCTTGAATCATATGTCTTCAGTTTCGTAGATCTTTTCCCAGTAGTGATGTCATGAAAAAACCCGGCACCAAGCATACGCACTGCGGCAGAAACTTTCACCATCGTCAGTTTCCCTTCTGTACTGCTTTGGCTGTCAATCACTACTCTCTTTTTGTCCTCTGCACTGAGATTGGACCCCCGTAGGGTGATATAGGCCTGTAGTTCTTCCAGCTTCACCTCTTGATTCAGAAGTTCCTGCCAGAGCACATCTGCTCGAGCAAGATAGCTGTCGTTGGTCTCATCGGCCTTCTGTGCGCATCGATACAATGCCTTCTCGGCCGTCTCATACTTCCTTTCCAATGGGATCTGACCCCATTGGCCACCAAGGATCTCGATGATTCGCTGAATGGACTTCTTCTCATTGGCTGNTCTCGTGGCAAGCTCTGTCCATTTGCCCTCAGGCCACATTCCGATAAGCAGCTGCACTTTCTTCGTATATTCAGTGAGGTCATCTTTGGATGGATCAAATGTCGGTACCAAGCTGGCTAGTTGATTGGACACAAGATTGCTTGCGGAGGTTCCTTCACCGCCATCCGAGGCTTCAGGCATCTCCACTTCCACCTCCCTGGATCCTCAGCTGGAGCAAGAGCTGAGCTCCGCTACCAGTGTGAGTGGCAAGACCCCACACTGGCAGCTTCCTCCTCCTCCCAACCACAGGACTAGCAGCCTTTTCCCCTCCAAGGCCACAAGTCTCGCGAAGCACCTNCTCCTCCTCCCAACCACAGGACTAGCAGCCTTTTCCCCTCCAAGGCCACAAGTCTCGCGAAGCACCTCGGATCGAATGATCCAGCAGCAGAAAGGTCAAAGGGACCTATGATGGATGGTGTAGCACACCTGCAGAAAGAAATGGCCCCTGGCCAACACAAAGATGCAAGGATGCAAAAGGGCTGCCTCGCCCCCACAATGGCTCACTGCACGTACGTTCCCACCCACCTTCTTCCCTATGGCCCTCCGGAGCCAACGTGTGCTACAGGACTGGAAGCTTGGTGAACCCCATCTGGATACTCAAAGGTGGTTGGATTGATTGTGCAATGATGTTGAATCACAGTATATGTATATATATATATATATATAAACCCAATAGATCACTATAACCCGTGAGATAACAGTGATTATTAGTGATTCATCATGGCAGTGATTTGCAATCTATATATGTATATTACATATTTTTGTTGACTAGTTCTTAGGTTAATAACGGTTTATCAATTGGTTAATAGCGGTTGGTGGTTCATAGCGACCACTTATTACTTCGTTTTAACCCAATGATTGATTATGATATCACAACTTATGGCCGTAATTGGCCATGGTTCCAGCAGGGGATGTTTCATCTAACTTGGGACTTTTAGCCTCCAAATTTTTGATTTGAGCAATTCTATGCTCGGATTGTTCAGTTTTAATCGTCCTCCAATGTTGTGGTTTTCTCATATCTAATCCTCCAATTTTCAGGTTGATTTCAACATCATCCAATTTGGTGATTTAGTCATAGCTAATCCTCCAAGTTTGGGGATGTAACCATAGTGAGTGAAATGGAGGTTTTATCAGCAGCGGAATCCAACCATTCGAAATTTGGATGTTGCCATCAGAAATCTGGATTTTGCCAGAGATTGTGATTCAACCCAAGATTCAAGCGCGTAGCAGCCTCCAAAAATCTCGCCTGACTGGGAAATCCCGGTTTCTTGCAGAAAAAACAAGAATGTCATATGAAGAAAAACCATTTTTTGTGGGAACATCCAGGTTTCTGATAGAGAAACCATACTTCTTGTGGGAAAATCGTTTGGAGACTTCATCACTGGATGTTCCGGCATGCCATGTGTCCTATTACCGGATGGTATGACCCAGTGATGAATGGTGCAATTAAAAAAAGGCCCCAAATGTTAACAACGATACAAGCACCAAACATGAGTCAACCTTCGATTGATTTAGTACACCTTAGTCTTGTGCCATTTTGATGGGGATACACAAGCTAACCTAACCAGCTAACATATAGTAGTTGTTTTTGCAGTGAGTATCCAACATGAGCCCTATTAGAACTAATAGTATTCAGCCATCAATTGACAAACATTGACTAGCTACAAACATTGACATTCAGCCATCAACTGCAAACTATCCAGTTACAATAGTTGCAAATCAGCGAACAACTTTTGGTTTCAGTCGTTTTACCCAATGGGATTCTGGGATCGTCACAAGCGGTGCGAGGCATTGCATCCCACATCGCAGCGGCTGCGAGGAGCCTGGATCAGCGATGTTGTCGTGTGATTTTTGGGGGGGATGAAGATCCATGTTTATTGATCTTATGGATAGCAAACTGTTAGTTTATGGGAAAATCACCTATAAATGGTTATTTTGATGGGATACCCTCTGGTAAACTAACAGTTTGCTATTGAAAATAACCATCGAAGTAGGTGATCTTCCCATTGAAAATGGTGATTTTCCATAGCTATGTTTGTTTACCAGAGGATAAATGGAGGTTTAATGAGAGAAAGGATTATTTATGGCTGATTAATGGATATGGATATGAATGGATATGTGTTTAAACAAGAAAATGTCTGAGTAAATTATGGCGACCTCACGTTGTGATGGAACACTGGAATGATGGTTAGGATTCGGGGTAACTATCCCAAAATGGCGTGTGAACGTGTGACTTTGTTCACCAACTACCTTGCAATGCCTCTCGCCCATGCGAAGGCACGTTTGCGAAAAGCAAAGGCTGCTCGCAGCGCTCAAGAAGCACAAGAATCGGACGATGACAGCAAGAAAACTTCTGAAGCGATGGAGCCGAAAATCACTTCCATCTCAGATGCCCTTTCCCACTATGAAGTGACACAGGCAAACCGCTTCCATCGAAAGCTGCAGCAAGCAATGCCATCAACAAAGTTTCACCTGCAATCAGGCACTGCTGGCACAATGGTGGGCACTGCTCGTGCCAACAGCCTGGCAAGTGTTGCACCTGGATATGATGAAGAACACATGATCCCTTATGTCAGTGCTGAGACTGCTGAGGGCATGCATCTCAGGCTGGCTGTTCTGGTCCTTTGGCAAAGCTATCGGCTGCACATGGAACCATTGCTTCAACTGCAAGATGGCACTATGGTATCGTCGCTAGGATACGCCAGCACCAGTTGCTAGCTAACCAGCATCAGACATGCAACTCCTATACATAGGTCCTAGGGACCCCCAATATTCATCAAGATACATCGCTAGAAGACGTACTTTTTAGATCTTTTTAGGACCAAAGACCTCAAAAGGTCCTTGTGGCTGATCGTACTTTTTAGGACCAAAGACCTAAAAAGTACATGCGGCTGATCGTACTTTTTGGGACCACTTTCTACGGAAATTCCTGGGACCTCAATAATATATCCAGATATTGTTACATAGGTGGTGAAGATGAACATATATAAGATATAGTTTCTATTCAATTCTAATGGATGGACTCTATCTAACAATTTTAGGGATGAACATCTAAGAAGATGAGCATCTAAAATTTAGTTGGTGTTGTATTTCAAAATATATCTGGGGGAAGATCTAAAAGTTGGGAGTAGAACATGATTTGTTGGGACAAACATCCATTTGGCATAAGAGTATGGCACATCTGAAAGGATGTTTTGGAACAGGAACGGGGACACAAGTCATCCGTTCTTTGACGGTTGGTTTAAGCACTGGGAAAAATGAATGGGTTGGGTATCCTCCATTGATGTTCAATCAGATGTCCATAGTTTTGCTTCAATCTTTTGTGGATCTTAGGCATTGCCCCATTTCCTGGATGAAATCCCTGCTTTAGCTGAGCTTACTTCAAAAACGTCGGCCAAACCTTGGTGAATGTTGGTTGATCTGTCGATCTTCAGCAAGCTTGATGGAGAAATATGATACCAAATTGCTCTTGAAAGTCGCCTTTTGTGCACTACACCCTTCAATTTTGACTTTTTGACTTGTAACCACAAAAAAAACAATGATACTGTATTCTGTGATTTTTGACTTGTAGCCTCTCAATATACTTTTTGTTTTATCAGCGAACAGATATCCACAGATTCCAAAGTCATTTCGCTACGGGTTTCTCGTCTCCAGTGCTCAGCACAGGAAGTGACTCTGGGTGCCGCTGTGGCAGAGGGCTTGCGCGTGCAGAGCGAGGACTTGACGGGTGAGGCGAGGACTTGCCACTGAAATCACCCCGAAATCATGGGATTTGAATGGGATTATAATGGAATATATTAGTGCTACAACCACCAAGAATGGAAAAAGTGAGGTCTAGAATCAACCATAGCTAAGATACAATGGGGGATATGAGAGATATTACCCTATGAAAAATCAGCTCTGGGGCTGGAAAATCAGCCATAGAGGTTTCCCCATTAACGTGAAAATCATGGAACTAAATGGTGGATTTTCCAGCCAGCCACGTCTGATTCCCGGAGAGTATATGAACCACCATCAACATCTGGGAATTCTGCAAAGTAGGGACAGAATTTGGTAAGAAAATTATCTGTAAAATGTGGTTAGTTAATTAACAAATTGATATTGCAACACAGAGACAGAAATGGTTTAACGTTTGGATTTCCTTGGAAAAATGTGTGCAAAAATGGAAAACAACCCAGCCAAAACATGGGGATATGAGCCATCATCGTGATGAATCATCCCGATTTACTTGCAAAATTGGGATGGGATTGAATGGGCATAAATTGGGATATCATCAACAAAACTAGGACATAAATAGGTATGAAATAGGGGTTTACGCAGCAAAAAGTGAATGAAGTTGGTGTATGAGTGTATGACCAACCAAACGTAAGGATAATCCTTCAATTAGCAATACCGATTTGGCTCTTCAACTCCATCGATTATTCAATGAAGATTGCTTGTAAATATCTGGGTAGTGGTAAAACAATGGAGTGCCAAAGGACTCAAAACTTGGTGATTGTAGTCTTGAACCATCAAATTTTCGGGTGGTCAAATTTTTGGAGCCATAGCCATGTGATGACGGATTCGCTAAGAATTGGTTGAACATTAAAACCACAGGTGGGCAGTGTTGCTACTGATCGTATTTCATGATGTTCATGAACCAGCAGCCAATTGGCTGGTCTTCTGGGGTTTAGGGACCCCATGTTGATGATTTTGTGTAAAGATAGCTAGCTCAGAGCCCATCAAAGCAGTGGGTTTGGGGGGCTTGATATTTTACCATCAATGGGGATGGATACAATGCAAATCTGTTTGCTGGGTGCAGCGACTACTTAATTCTTCGTTGTTTGACGTTTATGTTAAGCTCTTCGTATGCAGGAAGATCAAATGCTCCAATAAGAACCACTGTGCGTTGGGCTAATGTTGGTTCTTGGTGGAATGGGTTGATGTTGATGCTTAGTCATATTGATGGAGAGGAATTTCATATCCCAACAAGAATCAACTTTTCGAATGTCCAAGGTCAACCATGTCTGCTGTGGTACGAAGGGAAGAAACAATGGTTGTAATGTGGGAACGTCCTTCCAGTGCTTCATCTTGAAAAAGCGATACTCCGATACTCATTTTGGTGGAAAAGGGAGCATGAATCACTTCGCAATAATCCCATCCCTGTGCTAAACTACCCCTTTCTATGGTCCCAGTCATATGTGGTTTCATCCTCTACATCCACTATGGTTTCTGGGGGTGTTTCGTTCTCCAGATCATTCCATCAGATTTCGGTCCATGTCCCAAGGGTCGAAATATCGCCAATATGAGGTTCAACATCACTTGGCTTTCCAGTGGGAAAATCATGGTTGGAACACAAAACAAAAGATGTTGGAAATCTGAGGAACCCCCATATACTTAGCTTATCTTAGCTCATCTTCGCTCATCTTGGCTCACTAGCCATTCAGAATCCATTCGTGGTTGCCTTTTTTGGATGCTTCCGGTTGCATCCTCGCCGAAACAACGGCAGGCCGGCCGCCATCGGACTGAAGTCTTGGTGCAGATGTCCGACCTCGAAGCCACCCGGTAGACACTTAGGGTTTCAACACTAAAATGATCTAAGTTCTGATGTTTTGGGGATAACCCCATGACTTGGGCAACCTCCATTTGGCTCCATGTTTCTGAAGAAGCCCTGGTTGATTTTGGGGAAGTTCTGCTGTGTTTTGTGCTGATGCACAACCATCATTCGCACAGAAGTCTTGCTTTGTTTCCATTTTGGAGATCTTGAACATCACGAGTTGGAGTGTGCTTGGTGGCTAGATGTGCCATGATCAAGACTTGGATTATATAGCCATCTTAGGGGATGGTCATCGATCCATGGGGATCTACCCATTGTAAGGAATCGCTAAGGATGGTGAGATGACCAGGAAATACCAGGAACCCCTGTGCTGGACCATTTCTGTCACGAGCGGTTTCTTTCACGTCGTTTCTCTCCTATCGAGTGCTGGAGACATTCCCCACATTTCCAGAAATCCCTCCTAGAAACGTCCCGGAAAACAGTGGCCCTGGCCAAAAATCAGAGAAAAACCACCCCAAAACACCTGTTCCCATATGGAGGTTTCCTAAAATGGGGGTACCCCTAAATCATCCATTTTATAGGGATATTCCATTATAAACCATCCATGTTTTGGTACCTCCATTTTAGGAAACCACCATATTTTTCGCACCGAGGCGTGTCACCTGGACCCCTCCGGTGGCGAGGTGCGACTGCTGGGCCGCGGGCTGCGGGACTTCGCTAAGGCCGCCGAGGTCTTCGCCAGGGACTTGGCGCCCTGGCCGTTGGTGAACATGGAAAATCAAGCAAACATCATCCCTATACCCTCTGGTAAACTGTTACATAACTATGGAAAATCACCATTTTCAATGGGAAAATCCACTATTTCTATAGCAATTTTCAATAGCTATGTTAGTTTACCAGAGGGTAGTTGCAATGGAAGCAACAAAAATGGATGATGTTTGATGGTTTTATGACTATTTATGATAACTATAAGTTGAATTAGTAACAAATATAACCATGGTTTCTGGTAGATATAGCTACAATTGTGTCTATGGAGTTTATGAACCAACAAGAGTAACTAAACCCCATAGAAACTATAATAACCACAAGTTGGTTTAGGTTCGCCCCACCTGTAGATATGATATGAGAATCAACTAGGGTTTTTGGCAATTTAACTACAATGTCGGCCCCCCAGTTATGTTTGTTGGCTTATAAACCTCATGAATAGTTATAAGTATCATAAACCACAGGGAAATTGGAGTTATAAACCAACTTAGCTATCTAGGGAGCCTCGCTTTGTAGTTCTAATTGCCATAAACCCTATAATTTTCAATCATATCCCAATGATATCATAATCCCAATAATATCCCACTATTATATCCCATTATACCATCATCCATTATCATATCCCATGAATCCAACCATTGGATACCCTCCGGCAACGTAGAAATTGGAAATCCCCGAACTAAATGGAGGTTCTAATGCTGAGAAAATCATCTTCCGGAGGGAGAATCCTCCACAGATCCCAGGACAGTTTGAGGATCCTCGATGGCTCCGCCCTCTTGGAGCTTCGCTTCGGGGCGGCGTCGGGCTCGGTGCTCTGCAGTTTGGCCGTGGCCTTGGAGGGCGTGGCCAGGGAGATCCAGGGCTTTCGCGCCGTGTTCAGCGTGGCCATCCGGGATGCTTGGGACCTAAGAAACAGAAAAGTTTTCCATCCACCAGGTTCCGTCCTAAAATCTGGGATGCTTGGGGGAATATTGGATTTTAGGATGGAAACTGGTGATTTTAGCAAAAATTTTGGTTTTGATGGATGTTTGATGATGGTTCTAATGGTTGTTCAAGGGGTGTTTCATGGGTTTTTAATAGGGTTTACTGGGTCTTTAATAGGTTGGGTTTTTACCAGGTTTCGTGGGTTGCTGGTGACTTGGGGGACTGGATCACTTGGGATCTTTTTGGTAAATCTATGAGTGAGACTGTTGCTGTATGGTGCTTGATTGGATTCCCATGGTTATTTCATGGGGATATCTAGTCGGAATACTAAGTGGGTAAAACAATGCCACCAACCACCCATTTGGGAATGGTAAACATACCACCTATTTATGGTGAAATTTAAATTGGGGATAGTTTACTATTGTTTTACCAACAGCATAATTCTATGTTGATGTCAACGACCTCACTAATCACTGGAATGATGTGAATTGGATTGGGGTATCCCAAAAGATGATTGATATATCAGGCTAATACAATGGCTAAGCTTTGGTATGAAGATCATATCATCAATATAAGATGATTAATATATACGAATGGTGGGGATCACATTGGGGATTTTATGGGTGAAACTGGTGGTGGTTGATAAGATTGTTTTGTGTATCTTGAAGCCACAGTTTTTGTCTCAACTTTTGAGATCCTGTACTAGTTGATATGGTTTGTAGAGTGTCTTTCCTTCGAAACCCTTCTGTTTCTGTTTCTTCCCTTTTCCCCTCCTCTGTTGTTGTTTGTATTTTGCCAATTTAAACTACCGGTTTTTCACGATTTCATCCCGAAAGAAGACCAGCACAACCTGCACATTTGGGTCCGTCTGAAAATGGTGAATGTCCAAAATTTACCCTTTTCACCGTGAAAATGACGGTTATACTCAGACACGCCCAACTTGGATAGTTCGTTCATGTTCGTTGCATTTTCTATTAAATTGATATCCCATCATATCCGAATTTTGAATGGCGAAGCCTACATTTGGCCAATTAAGGAAAGCTCTGGCAGCCTCCCCGCCCCCACGCCCGCGCCCTCCGCCCCACCCGCCACCGCGGCTTCTGCATCGTCGCGACGCGCGCAGCCGCGGCAGGGAGCCAAGAGGAGGGCGGTGGAAGCCACCTTGGAGGAGGGGCTTCCACGACTCGGAGCTCGGAGCTTTCAATGGTCATAAAACCATGGGTGGTAACCATCCCCAAAGGATAAGTTTATTATTGGGTTTCTCACATGAATATAATGTCTATTTATAAATAGTCATTGTGGATAATGGATCAATGCTGATACCCTCTGGTCATTCAACAGTTTGCTATGGAAAGTCACCATGATTGAAGCTAATTATCTAGAAATCGGCCAATTTCCATAGCTATGTTACATTACCAGGGGGTAATGAGTAACGGGTATGAAAACCTAGCCACAATGGGAATAAAATTGGGATATTGATGGGATATTTGGGTGTATACTCTATTTTCAGTTACACCCATTTTGGAGGTTTCAGTCACTCAAATGGTGGTTGTACAGGAACACGATGGTAGTATTGGGGATATTCAATAGGATTCTATTGAAGGGGCCCATATAGTTGGCTAAGCTGGTTCATCAGTGGCTTAACGTATGGATTTATGGTGTATACAGTATACATCTATAGTTTGAAGAGTGAAACTAAACAAACTTGTAACTGGCAGCCCACCTTGTAGAAAATGCGGACTTGAGCCATCTAGAAATTTGGGTCTGACCTTGGGATCTCTAAAAATGTGGATTTACATGAAAATGTGGATGTTGCTTATAATAGTTGCAAATGAGGATATTGGAAATAGTACTGTAATTGCGAAAGGTTCAAGTTAATTGGAATCACTGGCAGAGAATGATCGGGATAGGAGTCAAAATGTTGGTCACTTTGAGGCCACGATCGAATCAGCCAACATGTTTCCTTGGCTGTAAGACGTTCAAATTGGAGTCTTTACGAACGCATGTTTGCATGTTCCCCATCCACTTCGTTGCAGGACTTCGACGCCTTCCCCGAGCACAGCCAGCGCGCTGTGATCGACCTCACCCAGCTCTCAAGCGCACCTGCAGCACCTGCAGCACCTGCATCACCCGCGGGGCCTGCAGTGCCCGCGGTGCGAGCGAGCCAAGGGTTGCCACTCTTCACAGCGCAGCAAAAGGCGCAGATGGCGACCCAACTTTCCACACAGCCCGAGGTGCCACCATCAATGCCACCTCCAACGGTGCCAGCCACACCACTGCCATCGCAGAACGGCAGATCTCAAGAGATACCTGGCAGCACTGGCAGCTGGTGGCAAGGTCGTGCCACTCCACCAGCCCAAGTCATGGCGTCCTTATCTCGCCCTGCGGTGTCGGCCTCACCGGCACCGCAGCCGGGAGTCGGAAACGTTGGAAACACGGTGCTGGCGTCCCACCTGGAAAACACCGATGTGTTGGATAGCGATGATGAATTGATTGGAGCGGATCCAGATGAAATCGCATTTGCGCGAGGTGATCAAGAGGAAGAAGCTCCCGATTGGTTTGACTGTGAGAAATTATGGTAGCTTTAGGATGTGTAGGATGTGATGTCGAGCTCGACTTCCGTTTCACCATGGTCAGAGGCCTCACTTGGGGGTGACACGAGTGCTCTCTGAGAAAAGGACTTCCAATGGAGGTTGGGCAGCAGAAGTGAACCCACTGCATTGGTTCATATCTGTTTCCCCAGTCGAATTTTGGACCTTTGGGGTTCAAGTGAACTGAACTTTCTGAACTTGCCACGATCCTCAGACATAGATTGAAGGGATTGAAGGGGAGTGGAACAGACTCTGCCCATCCTTCAAGTGGTTCGGCCCGATTCGGCACAGATCACATTTGTTCTTGGCGTCAATTTGGCTGGGCGACCTGTCGAGACATGCATGTCAATTCGAGTTGTCAGGTCAACAAATGGCTATGGCTCAAAACTATGGTACCAAAAATGGTCATTTTTAATGGTAAATTAACATAAACCGACCAATTATAGGGTTAATAATTTTGAGCCATACCCAAATGATTGCAGATAAAGAGCTAAAGGATGGTTGCTTGCAGTCAAGCAGCTCTTAAAGTGTTTGGGGGTGTCTGAATATGGGTTCTGACATGTTCCCGCCATTTTCACAGGGATCATGATGACTAACCATGATCAACCACGATCAACAATGATCAACCAATGGTCTTCTTGGCTTGCCCCAACATTTTCAGATACTCAAAGCCATCTCTTTCCCAATTCCCAGAGTGCTCAGAAAACCCAGTGACATCACCGAGGACTGCTCAGGGCATGGCACCTGCTTTCTGGGCACCTGCAGGTCACGACGCTCTACTGGGGAAACCTACCTGGATGTTGGTCCATGCATGAGGTCGTACCATCCAAAAATTGTGATGCCCCAATTTATGGCTCCTTTTAGAGAAACTATCACTAACCATGGGATTTTTTCGTTTCCACAGATTTCCAGGTACCTCAAAGCCACACCATTTTCGGTGTCGCCAGGTGTGAGAACGGCTGGGCCGGTGTGGCATGCCAGCAGTACGTACCTCCACCGGGTGCCTTGGGTGCGTTGCTCGGCGTGGTCGAAGTTTCTAGTGGGGGGGTACGGTTGGAGTATCCCCAAATTTACCATAAAGGGGTGATGTAAATCATCAAAATATGGGTGGTCTATGACATTGCTTTACCAACATTACCACAATAACCAGATGTAATCATAGGTAATAGTTTATGATAGAGATCATGATGTTTTAGCATTTAACCAACTAACAATCATACATCTGGGTTATGCACAGAGTATGGTTAAAAGAAATAACCATTATGAAAACCAGATGTATGATGAATAGTTGGTATATTATTTGGGGTTATGATAACCATGATAATACTTCATAGTTTGTTAATAGTTGGTTCATATGACTCAATGCTTGATAATGGCAAATTATCAATGGGTAACAGGGTAACACAACCATGAGTTGGTATATAACTAACCCCTTTTTGATATCCTTTTTGAGTATGGTTATACATCCACTTCCTTCGTTCACTTAGTTCACTGCAGCCCTTAGCCAAGGTCAACTGGAAGACCGGCTGGTCTTATGGGGGATTCATGGAGATTTCATGAGGATATCGTGAAGGTATAACTAATGGATATGTTCATTGATCCCATACCAATGGTATACCTTCACTATATATAATCGATATATATATATATATATGACCCCTCATGTTCACCATGCCCACGGCTGCAGCTTCAAAAGGCTCTAGCGCATGAGTCACGCTGTGGCGACAGGTGTCTCGACCGGGACGTCCCTCGCCCTTCTGTGGAAAATCCTTGAAGGGGCCAGCCATACACCCGTTGCCTTCTGCCCTGCCAGGCCCTGGTTCGAGCTGCACTGGTTCAGCCTCTTTGTCGGGGTGATCCTTGGCCTTTGCTTGGGGCCAATCCTGGAGGCGCTGGTGGGCCTGCGGCTGCTGCTGTATCAGGCTGTGATCAGGCGCCTGGTGGCTGGGATCCCGCAAGGAGTCCAGCGACCTCTTTTTCGAGTGCTTTAGGTGTGCATGGAACAGAGGGTCGCTGAGCTTGAGGAGATTGTGGAAGAGCTCAGGACCGAGATCGGCTTTTTGAGAGCTGAACTTCGGCGCTTGAAGCGCGCTGTGCGAGAGGGCTCCAGCCGGCAGTCCGCTAGTGAGGATCGTGAGAGCGCAGGCAGCGCTCGATCTCAGCGTGACTCACGCCTTGGGTCAGGTGCTGATTCGGACGGCAGCTTCTCAGTGGTTGGGCGGCTCAACGAGGCAGCTTCTAGGTCGAGGAGTGGGACGGCTTCCCCTTCACCGGCTACCCCAACACCTTCTGAGGGAGCAAGTTCTTTGCCGTGGTCTGATACACGGTCGGTGGGCGGATCATCTGGTTGTGGGCTTAGCTGGTTTCAGCGGGAGACTATCTGCGACGGCATCGCAGAGCACATCAAGCGCTGTTTGCGAGGAGACCACCGAGGAGAGAGTGGCAGGGATCGTACCCACTTGCCAAGCAGGATCTGGCTGGTCTTCAAGGACTACAACGGCGAGGTCTACAACCCCGTCAAAGTCTGCCGGACCTTTGGAGCTTGCAAGGAGCTGGTCAAGCGTGGAGAAGATTGCGGAGACAGTGTGTTCGTGGGTCTCCCCTCTGAGAGGGAAGCCTGTCGAGTTGCAGGACGAGCAGGAGCTGGGTGGCCGATTGGCCGCTGATCATGGACGAGATGGACGATTATCCAGAGGAGGAGGCGCCTCCTCGCCACGTGGTGTCCTCTTCTGGGGACACAGACTTGCACTACGACCTTTGGTGCTTTACCACTCCTCTGGGGGTGACAATTCAATGCATAGCTGTGAGTTCAGTGGAAGACCGTTTCCTGGCTGCTTTTCCTCATCAAGTTTGGCACAGACAGGTGGCGAAGAGAGTGCTGCCTCATACCTTGTTGGCAAAACCCTTGCAGATCGAAGTAGCTTGCTCTCCGGAGGAAGCGCGGGAGGAGGTCGACGATGCTGCCTCCATGAAGCTGTGGGTGGGCTACATCTCTGGCGAGGTCTACGATGGCATGCAGGTTGTCGGTTTGGATGCTGCGGTAGACTACAAGTTCAAGACGGCGGACTCTGGCGGCTTTCTCCCCTACGCCGAGAGCCTTATGGAGGTGCTGCAGGAGCACTATGCGTTCCTCAGTGCGGAGAGTGGGGAGCCTTCTGCTCCCGCCGCTGTTGGGTCGCCAGACCTCTCCTCGAGGGTATCTCACTTGGAGCAGACCATGGGGAAGATGGCAGAGAACATCGACATCGTTCTGCAGAAGGTGACCGAGACAAAGGAGAAGGACGTCCGGGTCAAGTTTGCGGAGCCGGTTGCGAAAAGTGTGCCCAGGCCGAAGAGGGATGCGAGAACGGAGAAATTCCCTGGGATGGATCCAGCAGTTGTTTCTGCTGCCCTTGCGGCAGGCGTCACGGAGGAGAATTTGCAGGAGATGCAGCGGATGATGTCTTCGACTGGAGCCGCGAGCAGCAAACTTCGGGAGCCTGCTTTGAGGACGTCTCCACATGCGAAAAAGGTGACAGTGCAGCCGCTGTCGGAGAGCGACGAGGGCGAGCCAGAAGAAGGAGAGCTTGGTTTGCCCGAGGCTACTGGCGGAAGCCCCATGGAGAATGCCTTGGTGAAGCTGACAGAGCTGGTCGGGCTGCTGGCTGCCGACCGTGTGAAAAAGGCGAGTGCTTCGAAGGTGGAGCTGGCTTTGGATGGCTTGGTGACTGGGTCTGGTGGCGAGAGTTCGACTACCTCAATTGGGAAAAGGGCTGCAGCTGCGCGAAGGGCTTTGCGCACTGCTCTTGTCGACGCGCCGGAGGAGATCTACGGGGTGGTGGAGCGCCTACTCTTGGAGGATCTGACCAACCAGACTGTGGCTCATGGGATGCCGAAAGCAGAGCTCAATGCTCGAGCCTGGATCGAGCATCGCTCCAAGATAGGGGCCTACAAGACGTCAGCTCACTGCGCATGGAGCGCTGGAGGGATCCTGGACGACCTTATCAGAGGTCGTGTGGCACACGCCAGGGCAAAAGCTGCTCTCCTGGTTCTTCAACTGGATCAATGTGCGGTGGACAAAGGGGACTGGACTCTAGCCAGCGAGCTTTCGCTGGAGCAGGGCCCGCCGCTATCCACTCTGGCAACTCACAGTCCGCCTCGTGTCAACGAGGGAGAGAGCCCCTTCTCAAAGTTGTTGGACAGCAGGTGGTCGGAAGTGATGTTAGCTCACCTCCGAGAGGCGGAGGATTATGTGCAGAAGCGTCGAAACCTGGGAAAGAAGCTTGCAGGGGAGGAAAACTATTCAGAGAGTGCCAAACCGAAAGCAAAAGCAAAGGCAAAAGGGAAGCCGAACTCACAGAACGAGCAGAGCACAGCTGCATGAGAGATATGAGGACAGTGGGGGCTGCTGGTCCCTCCGACTGTTGGGTTGATGGAGATACGAAGAAGATCACCGTCCCTGGCAGCCGTGCACCTACAGTCAAAGTTGCCCCGCTGTTCAATTCGATGCTGAGGCTGCTGGGCAAACACTCCGACAGCCTTGGTGGGTTTTTGCATACGTTCCTCAGCAATGAGCCGCAGCCTCGTGATGAGGCTATCTCACTGGGTCCTCTTTGGCCAATCCCGCTTCCTTATCCAGAAGTTTTTGGGCGAGCGCCTGCTTTTGGAGCTTCATGGAGAAAGAGACGCCTCTCTATGCAGGTCTTAGTGATGGATTGGCTGTTTTTAGGCCGACCTGCTGTTTGCCCTCGAGTCCTCTGGGTTGGTCGCAAATTGACCTCTCGCCAGTGGAGGAGGATCAAGCTTTTCGAAGAGCTCAGTGAAGATTCGAATTCACTTTTTGAGGTGGATGCTCATCTGATGGCGCGGTCTGCGCTGAAGACCGAAGCTTCAGCTGACCAGCTGGATGCTTTGCACCGCGCTTTGGAGAGCTGCTCCACTACCAGTTCGGCACCATATGGGCGTGCGACCAGTTCTGCTACGTTCGCTCGTGGCAAAAAAGAAGCAGAGGAGTTGAGGAGTGCGCACAGTGGTTTTGGTTTTTTTGAGGGTGAATCTGAAGGGGGGCAGCTCGTGGTGGCTCAGCCTATTCAAGCTGATCGCATTCACTTTGTTGGTTCTCCCGAATTTGATCCCTTGCCTTTCTTTGATGAAGCTACTGCTCGTGCATACACTTCTCCTTTGGAATGTTCTCATAGTTCTGATGGCGTCAATCCACCAAAAGTCAGTGTACATGCTAGTCGCATGGAGAGGAACAAACTTTTTCAAAAGATGGCTGATGGTAATCGTCTGGTACCAGTTGATCCTGCAGTTGTGCGGCATGGGTTGGTGAGCGGGCTATTCAGTGTCCCCAAAGACCTTGAAAAAGATCGGCTGATTCTCGACTCAAGACCCCCAAATATGGTTGAGCCTGGTTTGAGTACTTGGACTTCCACTATGAGTTCTTCAACTGTTTTGGGGGGTTTGGAGCTGTCTGATGACGAGTGTTTGATCATGTCCGGACGTGACATCCGCGACTTCTTTTACCAGTTCAAGGTGTCCAAGCAACGGAGTCAGCGAAATGTGCTGGCCGGCCTGGTTCCTGCTGAGGACTTAGAGTACATCTTCCGTAGACCCTTTGCTGAGGCTGCATATGTCGGCTTGAATACTTTAGCGATGGGAGATGTCAACTCGTGCGAGTACGCTCAGGGCTCCCATCTGATGCTGATCGTCGGTTGCGATGGCGCTTCTTGGGAGGAGATCATGATGATGCATCGACCGTTTCCCCGAGGTCTTCTTTCTGTGGGTGTGGTGATCGATGATCTAGTGTGCCTAGAGAAAGTTTTGAAGACCTCAATCACTGCAGCTGGTTTTGCTGGCGTTAGTGAATGTGACAAGCGGATGGAGCGCATCATGACCAAGTACCAGGAGGTGAAGTTGCCGACGAATGACAAAAAGGCCTTTGACAATGCCGTAAAGGGCTCCTTCTGGGGCGTTCAGGTAGATGGAGTGAAAGGCCTTATGAGGGCCAATGAATCTCGGCTGTGGCCGCTCGTTTTGGTGACTGTCAGGGTCGCTGCGCTCCTACATCTCCATCTTCACCCTCCGGCGGAGACTGCTTTCAGTGATGAATCATATTTTTGATGCCATTGGTGCATCTGAAAATGATGCGCAAGTAGTCCGTCTGTCTGGAGGACTCAAGGATGAGCTCTTCGCTATGGTGGCACTTGGCACCCTGGCGGTGGTGAACTTTAGAGCTGTTACCATGGGAACTTTGAGGGCAACCGATGCTTCAGACTGGGGCATGGCTGCCGTTGCTTGTGCTCTTCCTGTTCCAGTTGCCAAGGAAGTTCATCGTTTGGCTCTGTCAAAAAGTTTCTGGACGAAGCTCCTTCCTCCTTCAAAAGCCTGGCTGCGAGCAAAGGATATCCTTAGCCCTGAAGATGAGTTGCCCAGCGGCGATGTTTTTGATGTGCATCCTTTTTGGGAGCAACTTGCGAGGAGCTTGTCCTATGTGGAGCTGTGGCGAAAAAAGCACCCAAAGCCTGTCCATGTCAACATAGGCGAATTGCGAGCTTGCCTGCGAGAAGAGAGTAGATTGGCTACCAATCATGTGTCAGCTCGCATTGCCTTTGCCCTTGATTCACAGGTTGCTTTAGGTTGCTTAGTGAAAGGAAGAGCTGCCTCCAAGGCTCTGAATAGTGAGCTGATGAAAAGCATCCCGCTCGTCATTGGCTCGGACCTGTACTGTTCGTACGGGTATTGGCCTTCAAAGCTCAATAGGGCTGATGGACCCACCAGAGATGATGATCCCCTACCTCCAGATCAGCCTTTGCCCTGGTGGTGGGACCAAGTTTGTGCAGGAGATCTCACTGAGTTTGACCTGTGGTTAAAGGCTCAGGAAAATGCCGTGGACGATGTGGTCCAGACCGACAAGAAAGGCGACAAGATGATGCTGGTCGATTTGCGTACTAGCCGAAGAGTTTCCTATGATGACCGATGCCTTGCAGCTGATGGACCTCGACATCGGAGTGGCGCACTACAACGTGAAGGACCTCTACCTGCTGAGCTTTGTGGTGGTGGCTTGCTTCATCCTGGCGGAGAACATCCTGATCCTCTACATCCTGGACTTCCTCTACAACCTCCTCGTCTTCGTGCTGATCTTCGACAACATCCTGTACACCATCCTGATGAAGGTCGTTCGGGACAAGAAGGTCATGGAACTGGTGGAGCTCTATGTGCGGAAGCGGTCGCGATTCTGCGGTCTTTTGACCAGCGGCAGGTGCTCTTTGGCGATGGAGTCGAGGACTTCCTTCGGCCTGGCGCTTTGGACCTTTACTCTGGCACAGCTGGAGTGGCTCGTGGGCTTGTTCGTGGTGGCTGCCCGTGGGTGATCAGCTTTGAGATCACCAGGCATCCTTCAGAAGATTTACTGCTGAAGACCAACCAGGAGAAGATCCTTCGCCTTATCGAGCTGCAGGCTGTGCGATGTGTGGGTTCAGCGCTAGTGTGCAGATCCTTCTCAATGGCGGTGACTCCTCCTGTGAGATCGCCAAGGTTTCCCCGCGGAGTCCCGTGGGCTAGTGTGGCTATGAAGGAGAAGATCGCTGAGGGGAATGCCATGAGCGACTTCAATGCCCAAGTTCATCTGCAGTGCGAGAAGAGTGATCCAGTTGTGTTTTTCTGGACGGAAAATCCTGACAGCAGCTATCTGTGGCGGCAGAAGCGATACAAAAAGTTTCGAAACCCGGCCTCTCAAAATGTCTGCAGAGTTGACTTTTGCAGGTTTGGTACTCCGTGGCGAAAAAGAACTCGCCTTGGGACAAATGTGCCGAAGCTGCGTGGGCTGAGGATGCTTTGCAGGTGTGTCACACCTCACCAGACGCTGAGAGGCCAGCATCCAACTTTGAAAAAACCATGGACTTCAGTGGCCCAGCCTTATCCCAGAGGCTTTGCAAAGCTGATTGCTTCAGCGGTGTTGGATGCTTGTGGTTGGAATGGGCCCTTTGACATAGCAAAATGTGCAAAGTGCTCAAGTATGAGGATCGGTGAAGCAAAGAACCCTGGACCTCGTGTGTCAGCTCGATCCCGAGCTTTTTCGCTGGAAGCTGCACCAGTTCAGACTTGGGCCTCTCTCAACCTTGGAGAGCAGAGGTGGTCTTTGTTTCTTCAATGGGCTCATGGTTTTCTTTCAGGAGATCCACTTGCTCTTTTCCTCAGTGTTCCTCTTTTCTTGGCTCACGCCATCCGGCGCTACGGTGACTTAGACTTCATGGCAGGTGGCTCTTTGCTTTACTACAGGCATTTGGTTTTAGCAGCCCAACGAAAGGTCCCAAGTTTGAAGCCCTTTGTTTCGATCTGCTGGGACCTAGCTACCAGATGGGAGAAGGTTGAGCCGACAAAGCACCGCCCCCCTGTGCCAGAGATCATGGTTGAGGCTTTGGTTTCTTTGGCTTGGCAGCTTGGGTGGCGAAGGTGGTCTTCGATTACTATGCTTTGTTTTTATGGAGTCGCCCGAGCTGGCGAAGTTTTGAAATGTCAGAGACGCGATCTCCTCTTGCCTGCTGATATGATGTTTGAGTCCAACTGCGCCTTTCTTTTGTTGAGACAATCCAAAACAATGTATAGGCAGCTGGCAAAAGTGCAGCATCTGAAGATCAGTTCTCCCTTTGTTGTGCGCTTGCTAGCTTGTGTTTACCGTGATGCTGATCGAGATGAACAGCTTTTTCATGGATCCCCTCACGTGTACAGACAGCGATGGAACTTTTTGCTGAAACTCATGCAGGTCCCCTCTGATTTGCGCATCACACCTGGCGGTCTACGTGGCGGCGGTGCGGTGTCATGGTACAGAAAGGGTGGCTCTATCAGCGAGCTCATGTGGCTGATGCGGTTGAAACAGATCGCTACACTGGAAGCTTACTTGCAAGAAGTTTCTGCCATCAGTCTGCTGACTGATTTACCTTTCGCTTCTCGTCGAGCCCTACGTGCTGCTGCCTCTTTGTTCAGGCACCTGGATGCTTCTCTGGGATGAAGACAACGTGCTTCCCCTTTGGGGTGTGCACCTTGTGTGGCTGCTTGGCCACAGTCGTGTTGCCCAATGCGCCTTCTCCTATGGCGGCAGAGGTTGCTACAGTTGGTGGCCAGTCATCTTTTATTTTGCAGCTTGGGCTGCCCTTATCCTCTTCTTTGCGGAGGTCGGGCTGCTGCAGAAAACTATGGGAAAAGAAGCCAGGTGTTCCAGTGGCAGCGTCGTGGAAAGGGTTTACATGACCCCTCATGTTCACCATGCCCACGGCTGCAGCTTCAAAAGGCCCTGCCCCCCTCCCCGGCAAGCCGCCCGTGGGAGTAGAGGTTGCTACAGTTGGTGGCCAGTCATCTTTTATTTTGCAGCTTGGGCTGCCCTTATCCTCTTCTTTGCGGAGGTCGGGCTGCTGCAGAAAACTATGNGCTACAGTTGGTGGCCAGTCATCTTTTATTTTGCAGCTTGGGCTGCCCTTATCCTCTTCTTTGCGGAGGTCGGGCTGCTGCAGAAAACTATGTCCTGGCAGCCTTTGCGGCACTCACCTGCACCGAGCCTATCTGGCGCTGTGGAAAAGAAGCCAGGTGTTCCAGTGGCAGCGTCGTGGAAAGGGTTTACATATATATATATATATATATATATAGAGTGTGTATATATTTTTGTATATACAGTGTATATATATATATATATGATATAACCCATTTTGGATCAACTAACCATATAATGGATATAATTTGGATATGTTCATTGATAGTAATCTGGGTAAACCAACTGGATGGAGAGTTACAATCTGATCGATCTTGCTATGGGGATGCATTAGCCTAGCTACTGTGTGTGATTTTTGAGACTCGCCATGTAAACACCCCCCAAATTTAACACGGAACCCAAGAATGGCCAGATCCAATCGGAAAAGAATCTTCCAGAATCTAATTCTTGGCGTGCCGTGTTGAATTTTGGAGGTGTAAGGAACAGGTGTGGGAGATAAACGGATCATTGCAGCGGGATGCTGGGGATTAGTGATATGAATGGGGACAGAACCAAGCATGATATGTTGATATAAACCAATCAATGGGGATCAGATTTAGCTGCTGAAGATTGGGGGCTCACCAGGATTTATCTTACATAGTAACTTGGCAGACCTTCCTTTGTTTTGTGCCTTGCGGTCTGTGCCAGCTGCACGCTGCACCGGAAATTTGGAACTTTATAGATCGCTGCATGGCTTAGGGACATCTTGACCTGGGCATCAACTGCTGCTATCCAGTCCCGGGAGATCATACAGTTATCAGAACAGCTTCAGCTATCAGAACGACCGACTTTAGGTGACCTGCGCTAACAGCTGTGCTGCTGGCTCAGACAAACACGGGGCTCAGACTGCGGTTCCTCAATGGGCACATCTCCGGGACATGTCGCTGTTCACTGAGTTCGTCACGTTACATTGTGGACTTTAAGCATCAAAATATGAGATTGAATCGAGAACAAGTAGTTTGATGTGACATGTTGCTAAAACTCTGGGTTACTGTACCCTCAAGTTTGCTTGACCTAGACTCTGTTGCTTTTCCGATACTGTGAAGTGTCCTTCTCAATCTCTTCTGGTTGGTGGTGTGATTCATATCCTGCATATTCCATCTCTAAAATTTGCATGATTTGCATGGACGTTCATATTTTTGTGGCCCGGTTGAAAACCACACATTCAGTGTTGATTTCCTGGAGGAAGTAGCCTATCAGAGGATATGAATCATTGATGTTAACGCAGAAAATGATGGTTTAAACCATCGGCTTTTCGGGTACCTCATTTTCAGAGAAACCCGCATCGGAATGTGTTGAAACTATGATACGAGATGTGGGTTTACCGCTATTCTCTATCATTGGAATATTGTTGCAACATCCATTTGCTCGATACTCCAACAGAGGAAGTTAATCATTTGCAACCATCAAGCAGTTCGATGTGCAAACCACGTGGATTTTTGGTGAAATGACCAGATCCTTACAATGGCCTCGTTCGACCAAGCTCCATCGATGACGGTTAATGAAATGTCTGTTTGGTGAAAAGGGAAGAACCCAAGGTCCACGGCTGAAGATCAAAATTTGCATTTGTGAATATCCATAGACTGGTGGTAAATCTCACATTCTCAGACACCCAGAGACTTTAGAGACACTTTTGTTGGTTCCATCTGTAGCAAAGTCAGGTTGATGAAATACGTGCCGAAGGAAACCCCGCTGAGAACTGAGGATTCCTCCAGCCTTGATCCCGGCAGCACCGGGAATGTATCTTGGCCACGACGGCCATGGGATTCGGCCGTGGATTTTTTGGGGGGCTTGATTTTAACTGTTTTTGTCATGATGATGATGATGATGATGATGATGGTGGTGATGATGATGATGATGATGATGATGATGATGATGATGATGATGTCATCGTCATCGTCATCGTCATCGTCATCATCATTATCACCATCATCATCATTGGATTTCCGGGTTGGGTGGGATTCGGCGAAGTTTGCCAAAGCTCTCAATGTGTCATCAACCGATCCAAAGATCTCGCAAAGCCTGGGCAAATGGTTTTCAATTCATGGGCAGATTATGGCAACTTCACAGCGCCTGACCATCAATAGTTAGTGAAGGGAATCACCGGAAAGTATAAGTTTACCTGGTTTGGGCATCATAATGTGTTGCTCAAACTGAAGGGATCAAAGTCCAGTCTCTCTTGACAGCCCCACAACATGGTGAGACAAGGTATGGACATCCCGGCAGCATGGAATGACCGTTCCGAGGAAGCCTACCAGGAGACTATGTCCATAAGCCATGTGGTTGTCAAATCTAGGAGAGGAGCCATGACGGCCTTTCAGAAAAATGTGCAATGCGGATGCAACCAACATCATAGATGATGACGTGAGCCCTTTGACTCAAATAGTGATAAGAACTGATGTCATTTGCTCCTAAATTGCAACTCCAACGATCAACAGCTCAGGGGGGCCCGGGCTATTGATTTAGTTGACATCATAGCAGATCAACGTTGATCAATCCCAAGTTGAGCCCATGCTGCTTGAATACCCACGCATCATAGGCGCTTGGACGTGACAGGGATTGTAAGTGGTTGCTTCATCCATTGGTCCATGTGGAGTAAACATCTAATTTGTACATGAGTGTGGTGATCCATATATACATCGCATACATATGTATATACACATATGTATAAACGTATGTATACTGCCCATAGAAGATGGAAGATGTCCCATGTATAACCCTAAAAAGAAAAGCTATGATTGAAACTTCCCAAAAATGAGATGGTCGATTTGTCGAGTCCCGAGGCAAGGGGATCCGATGCCAGCTGCTTTGTTGGGTGTAAGCAGCAAGGCGAGGCCCTGGGGCTTGTCATAAGTCATAAGCCAGCCATTTTTTTTAATGGGGAAGTTTATGGTACATCTATAGTATATCTACGGTATATCTATTTATCTGGCTGAATTATATTGGAATGCCATACCAATTTCTATTTTGGGTGGTTTTGCAGATCGTATTTGCGTACCAAAGATCCAAGAATTTCAACTTTTGGGAGGGGAACAACAAACCAACAAGCTCTTTTCGTCTTTGTCTAGCATGCAATCTCCTGGTCCCACGCTGTCCATGCCACCATCAATAGCTGTTGTTCAACCAATAGCTGTTGCACTCCCATGTGGGAAAATATATCCTCAGATTCATGATCATGATTTGGAAGATGGCTCAACCAACAATCAGTGCATCTCGCATGTTGCAGTTTCCCTTTCTGTTCCGTACTCGGATGTTGGGGACCTGGGACGGATGATGTCACCATAGTTCATTCGCCCATTTATGACAATGAGATCAATGGGTGAAAGTTATCACTTCTGCATATCCAATCAATGTGATCAACCCAATAAATCATCCCACATGTCACCAGAAATGTATAACTCTACAAGGCCGAAGTGGGGGGTGTATTGCATTGCGGTTACCACTGTTACCACATGAATAGTTTTCAAAAGTCCAGTTGGATGATCCATTGGGAATCCCCATCCCAACCACGAGTGGTACCAGCGCAGGCAGCGACATTAGCAGCACCAAGCTGTATCCTGGCGTTTTAGCGGTTGGTTGGAATATGTTGGAATTGTAGCGTTACACTAAGGAGTTTCTTGGAGTTTATGGATGTTAAGTGTTTGTAGATCGCATCGAAAGATATTGCGATATTGCGAAGTATCCAAAGGCGTTGGTAGTTTGATTTCTGCATCCCAACTGGGATGGTTTTTTTGGGGTGCAAACCACCAACCAGCTGGATTTTGCTGAAACTCCCTCATTGATGACAGTATTTAGAGGGCTATCCCAAAAAAGCGGTGAATTAATAGGGATCGTTTGGCATATTAATCCTGAATGGACATTAGTGTGGAACATCCCCATGACTCAAGGTAAGTCATTTTCTCCGTATGAGATACCCTGCCTCTGACTGAGACGGGGATTTTGTTGGCTCTAAATGGAGTACACAACTCACCAGCTGCGGTGGTTCCACACAGTACATGTCCATGAACGGCGTCTGACCCAAGGGTCATCCCCTGAACCAGTTGCCGAATATGTCATCTTCATCGCATGCTGACCAGCCACCATATGGGTTTGTCTGAAAATAATCACCTGGGGCTATTGCATCGCTTTGTTATGGAAGCTTTGTTCCAGAGTGCTGGCCCTGTGCCGCCGGAGGTCATGGATCCTTCTCGGCATTGTGACCAGATGCAGAACAACCACAGACAGATCTTGCCCTAGGTGATGTCAAAGTAGGCAGAAAGACTTAGGAGACTGCCCAGAAGGGCATCCCAGAAGGGCATCCCAGAAGGGCATCCCAGCTCTTTGCATATGGGATATGTTGCTTGTGTTCAGGAGATGCAGTTGCAATCCTGTGGAAGGTGCTGTTTTCCAGGGATGGAGGCAGCCGCAAGCTGCAGGCCACCAGAGTTGTCTGGCTGTTTCATGAATTTTCATCGGATCGACTCCATCTGGAAATTCAAGACTTCATGCCCGTGTAGGAGACGTGAGCGTTCGGAACTTCAAGAAGGCAAAGATATCCTGGAGATTCAGGGAACAGCACAAGGACAAGATGCGCGAAAAGAAAGGCTCTTTGAAACGCGAGGCCCCTGCCGGTACTTGGCATCTCATGTTGCAGCGATGTGGGCCCGGTTCACTGAACGAGAAAGATCCAGGAAACGGCAGGCACCCTACGACGTTCGGTCATCGTCGAAGCGAGGTTCCGGCAGCTTGTTACCGTTGAAGATGTTTATGAATGCCAAAGTCACGCATTGTTTATACCCAGACGCATGTTCGGATGCCTGTTGAGTTTTTCAAGATGCTGCCTTGCCCGCCAAAACCGGCCACCCAGCCACCTAAAAAAAATGGTAGCCAAGTGGAAAATGACGTGGAGTTTGACCATTTTGCAGGCAGAACACGTTGGGGGTTGATTGCTGATCATCCCACTTAGTAGCTGGTTCATAACGCTGGTTACAAATAGTTATATTTGGACTAACCTCAAGCAAGGGACTTGCGTTCACCAGGGTTTTAAACCAAAATATTAATGATTTAGAAAGGTCATTTCCCCGCGTTGGACTGCTTACATAACCATTTTATGCCATGTTTGGTGGGGACACCCCTAATTTATCCAGGTTTATTCGGATGGACATCCAAAAAAGGATGGTTTCGGATCTTCAAAAATCGCCAAGAAATGAAGCCCAGTGGTACCCCACTTGCCCCATACCCAAACATGCCTTTTTGATTTTGGAGATGGTTGTCACCAGCAAGTAATGCAGAATCACAAAGATTTCACCACCAGATAAGTTGATTGTTAACCTAATCTTATTTGTAGTTGGTGAATTCAGTCATCTTATGTATATAATTATATATATATTATATATATGATATATATGCGTGTGTGTGTGTGTGTGTGCGTGTGTATTCTTAATAAATGTTGAACTGCAAACCGATGTTTTTTTTTCCCATCAACTCCTGCAAAGTTCACCCCCGCCCGGAACGGAACTCCTGGCGATGCCGGTGCCGAGGCAACGCTCCGCACGGCCGGTGGAGCGACGACGTGGGCGTCTGCATCTGCCAGGCGCCGTACCACGGCGAGTCCTGCGAAGAGAAGCATTGCGCCTTGGCGAAGGGTGATCCGGTGCTGAGAAGTGATGAAAAGGAAGAAATTGGGGGAATGTCCTAAATATACCACAGGTATGTACATATTAGTCTACTGTACATCATATTTACAGATATTTGTTTCATGTTTGTATTTGTCTATATGGTAGACATTGCGTAAATGTATAGAGATCTGCAACATAAGACATATGAACAAGTCAAAGGGTAGGGTGGAGGCAATTGGTGAGAGGAGTCATGTATAGTCTTTGGATGCGTGAGAATCAGTTAGTCAAATGGATTGTGACCATACATATTTGGAATTGGTCCCATTCAGAAGTTATCGATGCGGTTAAAGCCATCACCGATCTTCTGAGGATCGTTGTTTGTTGGGTAGTATCCGTTCAAAGTCTTTCATTTACGTGTTCGACGGTTTCGCTCAACACGTTCCTTCCCTACAGCTAAACTTTCTGAGGAGGGGAGGCGATTAATTCCAGTTTGGATCCAAGCAGATCTCGTCGTCCGAGCTGCCTCCTCCCAGCTGCCTTCACAGAGCAGGAACAGGAGGTGGTCGTCACCATCCCACGGATCACGGGCTGAGGATGTTCCCCGGGGCCGCAGACCGAAGAAGGGAAGATGGACGCCTTGCTCCAGACAAGGCTGCACGTCTACCCCGCAAGAAAGCAAGGTAGCGCAGGATGCGAGGATGGCCATGACTTGTGGGAATGAGCCATTAAAAATACCTTGGTTGATTGGTTATTCTTTCATGGGATTCCAGGCTTTTGGTCTGCCAGTAGGATTTTTTCAGAAAACGCCAAAAACAAAGGTTAATAACAGTCAGGCAGCAACATCTATGTCCAGCTACCAACGGTTTTAGGGGGCCTGGACTTGAAGCCACTAGCCCCTACTCATGGGAGCTTCCGGCTGTTACTGACCAGCACCAGCAAGAAGACCTGAGTGCTTGCCCCGGTGCCACCATTGTGTTGCAGCTCTGGCCACCCTAAAGGTCAGCAAGATTGTGGCCATTGTAAGGAAACTTGTGGCTCCCAGATATTCATCAATCAGAGATTTATCAATTCAGGGTTTAGATATGTTGAGAATGTGACCGGCTTCAATGCTGCATGAGGTCAGCCCAAAACCACAAACCATCCCCATTCTGATTCGTACCAACAGTATGTTAGAAAAAACTGAATATTTCTAATATACATATATATTATATATTATATTGTATTGTATTGTATTATATTATATTATATTATATTATATTATACTATACTATATTATATTATACTATATTATATTATATTATATTACATTATATTATATTATATTATATTATATTACATTATATTATATTATATTATATTACATTGCATTATATTATATTATATTATATTTTATTATATTATATTATATATACATATATGAGAAATCAGTGGAGCAACACCATCCACTCCAGACATGGGTAGCATTTCAACACATTTAATCCAACCCCAAGATGCGCGGTGTCCCCGAGGTCCCGATTGGGATGGCACTGAAGGAGGCCACTTCACCATCGTCGGTGAAGATTTTTTCCGTCCATGGCGATTTTCATGGGGAAAATGACAAGAAGCCATCAAATTTTGGGGTACCCTGTGTTGAAACCTATATAGTGAATACCGACATGATTTGATAAGGGATCAACCAACAAGAACTTCGCATCTAATAAGTTAATGGGGAAACAATGGGATATGGAACGCGATATATGATAGGTGGTCGTGGCTGGATTTACCACAAAATGATTGTTTTCGTTGAGAAAACGAAGCTCAAAGCAATGAAATATATGGGGTGTAAGACAAACCTATATACCATCAGGGATATCTTAAGATATTGGTCACAAATGTATGTCCCTCAATTTACCATGATATACCCAATGACTTACCATGTAGGGGTCTATGATGAACCAGGGTTTGGGGGTGAAAGGGTGGGAGGCCAACCCACAAAAAGAATCATCTCAAGTAGGGGCGCCTGGTATTTTCTCATGGCGTTATATATATATATATATATGTATGTATGTATCTCCTTCATAGTATAAATTGTATGGCATTCTGCAATGTTTTCCCCATTGAGGACACTTATATATATGACCATTATACAAACTGCGTCCTACTCTATATATATATATACCAACTCAGCAAATGTCTAAACTTATTTTTTCTAATGGTTGGGTTCGCGCCCGCCGGGGGGCCTCCATTCTATACCCAAAAATGGCGTGGGAACCCAACGAAAAAAGTGTATTATGTTTGCAAGGAAACCCACTGAACAAGTATACATATATACCCATATACCTATATACATATATGTATATCCTTAACAGTATTTACAGTGTAACATCATCATCTCCAAGCATATGCCTATTTTTATGGTACATCTCCCATCTCTCATCATGGCTACCGCGCCAGGCAAGGAGTGCAGCGGCAATGGCGTTTGTCAACAAGGGCGCCTTGGCAGAATTCCTCAAGAATTCTGCTTTAATTTTCATATATTCCCAGATACATACATACATACATACATACATACATACATACATATATATATATATACATATATATATATATATGGACATATATGCAGACAAATACAGCTTAAGGTATTAGACCATCTTATGCGAACTTAATAATTTATATTATCGGGAACTATTAGAATATTAATAATGAAACCCAATTAGATAGGCAATATAGTATGGTTTCATGGAAACATCATACGTAATAATATACCTCTATATATAAGGAACATTTAGGAACTTAATCTGGGAACTTTGATGGTATATGAGAATAATGTAGTGTATATTATCAAGGGCCAATTATATTAAAGGTGAATGCATAGGAACTTGATATTAGATATGGGGACATCCCCATCCTTAAACAATAGCTGGTTGACAAGCAGCTTTGATGGTCAATGAGCGTTGATTAAACCTGTGTTGTTGCAGTGGTCATTTCTTGGGGTCAGTTGAATTCCCATGACACTTTGGACGGGTTGTCAATGACAGTTAGATATATCTGGATATCTGAACCCATTCAAAGATGGGTGCAAAACTAATCATAGTCAGGTGATATTGACCATTCAAATCCACTGAATGGAAACATAACGTGATCCAAAGACAGGGTAGGGATACATGCAATAAACAACCGACTCTGAGGTGTGGAAATGATTAGTTGGTTCTATCCCCGCTTGCCATCTTTTTGCTTGATGACTTATATCCTCATTTTGACCGATGCCTGGACTGATAATCGGATCTATCTGGATATGCTAAGCCATACCAAAAATGGGGATACAATCAAAATTCCCACAAGAATGAGTATGTAGTCACTGCAAATATCATCAAAATCCTAGCCATCAAGCGATAAAGGAGGATGCAACCAACCTCAGGTGGGTTCTGCGAAACGGCGCATAGTTCCAGCTGCGTCCCAGGAAATGTTTTTGCTTACCAGGGTCGGCAGCCTCAGTTGGGACGATCGGAGCTGATGAATTTTGGATGGTGCGGGAAGTTTGAGCACTTGTCAGGTGATAAATGCATTTTCCGACTTGTTAAATTTACCATTTACGAAGCCCAGGGGAGAAAAAATATAACACGTTTTTTTGGGGGTAGTTGGATGTGACACATGACTCGACTGCAATTCGGCCGATCGACTGAGGTTCGGCTTGGCCAATCAATCCTCCAAAGCGGAGAACATTTGCAGCTGGGAAAAAAGTTTGGAAGGTGATGCCTAAAAAAATGCTGGGACATCCGTAGTGATGGTTTGGGGTCCCCAGTTGGAGAAACACCAATCCATGGTTTGGTCTTGTTGGCTAAGGAAATGCCGGGGAAGTGGCTGAGTTTGGGTTAACTCACAACCATGCTGAAACCAAGCGAAAAACAAATGATGAAACCGCGATTGGTTGGTTCAAACCTCATGTTTGATTCCTAAATCACAACTCTTTATGGTTGAACCGCCATTTGTGGATGGTCAAAACCTTATGTTTATTCATAATTCATAAATCATAACTCTTGACGGTTAAACCGCCATCTCTGATGGCTAAACCCCAAATGTTTATTGCTTGATTGCTAAAGGCCACTTTTTTAACCCCTCTTTTGTTGGTTAAATCCCTGTTTTAGGTCGTTAAAATTCTCTTTTGTTGGTTTTTTTAATGATTTCAATCCCTACCCATTTTTGTTTCACCGTGCTCTTCTAGGTGCTGACGTGGTCTGTCCTGCGGACTGCGGGGCGCATGGCAGCTGCGAAGATGGGCAGTGCCTGGGAAAATGGGAATTTCGGTAGCTTTGGGATTTCACTGGGATATAAGGGTGATAACTTTGTATCAGTCCACCAATATTGGCCCAAATCCCAATCAAAAGTGAGGATTTAGGGCGGTTTCATAGGATTATGGTGGGATAAGGGGATATAACCAGTGATATGGTGGGTATAACCAACTAAAAATGAGGTATGAGATAGGGTTTGGACCAATTGGTTGGATTTGTGGCACAATGGGAATATGAATGGGACCAACGAAAATGGTCGCTTAATCAACAAAAAGGCGTTGAAATAGAACAATTAAGGGTGGGGACCAAGCGCAACAAAACTTGGTTGCTAGGATTTTAGCAGTCGAAAAAACTCAGAATAGGATCAAGAATAGTGAGATTTACAAATTTGGAGTATCAACAAGAATAATGATACCTGAACATTCCACAAAACTGATAGATACCAAAAGAAATCACCAAGAATGATGGATGATGATGGATGATGTATGATGTCAAGCGAGTTTCCAGATTCCATCTTCCAAACCTATTGGGGATGATCCCAACAATCTCCCAGGTGCCGCTGCGAGCCCGGCTGGCAGGCTTCCGCAAGTTGGCGGGCCTAATGGGAGAAACACTTGGCAAATCTGTGGGGACCCCTTGATTTTTGCGCTATCATATGCCATCATATGCTATAAAACGAAGAGTTTTTGGTGAAATTGTATTCTGACTGCGTGAACAATGTAAAGCTGCAACATTTTTGTTGCTGAAAGCAGCCAGGGCTCCACTTGTCGAGAGCCGCAGTGTGAAGATGAGTGTAACGGGTGCCTTGGCGACCAAATATTGGTGGGTACCGGTAGCTACGGATACATAACCTATTCAGCAAAACTATTAGTATATACATGTGGTATGGACATAGCTATTGGTATAGAACTATTGATATTGGTCTCCCACTATTGATTAGCCAGGTGGTATAAGCCCAGTCGACTATGGATATAGAACCAACACAACTAGGATTTCTGGCAGGTATATCTATCATTACTTGGGTCTATAAACAAGTTTGTGACTGGTGGTCGACGAACAGAGTTTCATCTATACGGCAAGTAGATTGAGTTTTCATTACTAGATTGGATTTGTTGGGCTTGAGTCTAGCCTTGGTATGATTTCAAGGAATCTTTGTTGGGTTCCATTTTTGTGGGTAAAATCCACGGGTTTTCATTGTGTGGTGATGCCAACAACCAAGGATCTGGCGTTTGTAAAACTACCACATGGTGATAACGCTCTATTTTCTGGTAGTCATCCAATATAGCAGTCAAACCCTTTGGTACTCACAGAATGGGAGGCTTTTGCAAATTTGATCAACATCTAATGTTCTGCAGGCCTGCTGGTAATCTTCGACACAATGGGGTCGATTGCCTACGTCGCATCCCATTCTTGTTGGTGAAACTCGCCTGATTTCAGGCCAAATCGTTCCTAAATTATTCCCAAATTACCAATTAAAAGTAGCCCCGATTTCACCCCAAATTGATGGTTTCCTGTAGATTTACCACAAAAATTGCACCTAGGTAGATGAAGATAGTTTGATGCATCCACTTATTCATTGGTTTCCTCTAGATCTACCATCACCCCATCCATTCATGGGCAATTCAAAGTGGTATCCAACGTGTAGCGGGTTACATCCCCAGTGTTGGACTTATTGGATTTGTTTAATGGAAAATTACCTGAAACTCATAGGAAACCTCTATATTTGATGGTAAAAACCAGGGTTTTCTGTAGATTTTACCAATCCATTGATTGTCGAAGGAAGTTTAGAAGCTAAACCTTCCGACAATATGGACAGATGGAAAAGCACAGCCATGAAGAAAGTCAGAAGATGAAGAAAGTCAGANTTTTGGAAGTTGAGATGTCGAAAAAGTGCACGGCGCTGTGGCGCGAAGCACATTTGGAAGTGAAAATCGTAAAAACGTGAGGGTCTCGGAGCACTTTTGACGATTCGATGACGACTCGATGTCGAAAAAGTGCACGCCGTTGTGGCGCCAAGCACATTTGGAAGTCAAAAGTGTCAAAAACTGAGGGTTTTAANCTCGATGTCGAAAAAGTGCACGCCGTTGTGGCGCCAAGCACATTTGGAAGTCAAAAGTGTCAAAAACTGAGGGTTTTAAGCAAATTTTGAGATGTCAGTCAACTAACTGAACTAACAACTTAACAATTGAACAACTTAACAACTTAACAACTTAACAACTTAACAACTTAGTTAGTTAGTTAGTTTGTCAGTTAGTTAGTCAGTTAGTTACTCAGTTAGTCAGTTCGTCAGTTAGTTAGTTAGTTAGTTAGTTAGTTCGTTAGTTAGTTAGTTAGTTCGTTAGTTAGTTAGTTCGTTAGTTAGTCAGTCAGTTAGTTAGTTAGTTAGTCAGTTTGTCAGTTAGTCAGTTAGTCAGTTAGTCAGTTAGTCAGTTAGTCGGTTAGTCAGTTAGTCAGTTAGTCAGATCGTCAGTTAGTCAGTTAGTCAGTTAGTCAGTTAGTCAGTTAGTCAGCTAGTCAGTTAGTCAGTTAGTCAGTGAGTCAGTTAGTTTGTTAGTTAGTTAGTTAGTTACTTAGTCAGTCAGTCAGTCAGTTAGTCAGTTAGTCAGTTAGTCAGTTAGTTAGGCAGGCAGATAGATAGACAGATAGATAGGCCGACGCTCCAACCACCTTTTGATCCATCAGTGGATCTGCTCTGCCATCCATGACTCACAACAACGAACCTCTCCTATAGGTTTCCTACTCTGAAACTTCCGCCACCGCCTTGTGCGGTACTACTGGTAAGCTACCTCCGAGGCATGGTCTTTGCATCTTCCCCCAGCCGGGTCTCCCTGGGGCCTGCCGCTGCGAGTCAGTCGCCTCAGCGGCAGCAAAAATCGTGGGTTTTCAGGAGTTTTTACATCAACAAGCATGGATTGTGGAATCTAGAATGTAGGTGGATACAGTTTCACAACATTTGGGTGCTGAAAAATATTGCCAGCAAAGCATGGCAACAAATGTACAGCTTCAATTTTCTATTGATTGTGACTTGAGGTCCTGAGGTCCCATGTTTGGTCCTTTCAGCTACCTTTTTGTGGATGTTCAGCCTTGTTTTGAGGCCTCATTTGAACCGTGACACGCGGGTAGTTGGTGTGAGCACTATTGATCACTAATGAAGTGACCCATCAATCTATGGTCTGCTGAACTTTCACCTTTGATTCACGGGCCATGTAGGGCAATGGTGGTTGAGGGTTCAGGGTGAATTCACTGGATATGTCCACCGGGAACCAATGGCTTCAGGGAAGACTACTTGCCTCCAACTTGTGCAGAACGTCGACAAGAGGTGGGGCAGCGGGCCCCTGTGAAGGAACGATGTAAAAGCGGCACAACCTGTTTGTTGGTGTAGGATTTCTTGAGGTTACCCTCAAGTTCAGAGTTTGGCGGATTGCTTTCCATTTTCTTTTAAAGGCAGCATGTTATCCAAGCCTACTTTACATTTGGGTGTCATGTTTTCATCTGGTTTTTCTTGGTGGTTTGGGTTCCTCCGGATGATTCCAATGCCCATTTGCCGCTTGTCAGCTGTCGTGGCTCAAGATGTTGGAAACAACATGGCCGTCGACATAGCCACTTGGATGGCTGTGGTGTTCAGGAAACGGCTCACTTCAAAAGGGTGGAAGTCATCTGTTCGGTCTTGAGGTTGGCCCTTCTCATCTCTCAAGTGTTGTGGATGAAGGGTTCTCATGGCCCAACTCTACCAGCGGATTCAAAAGTGCGCTGATTTCGCAAAAATATGTTGCCTCAAGCTGGAAAAAAGGGCATCCATTTGATTGCTTGAATTTGTTTCGCGTCAAAAACGGGATGGTTTGATATGCACATGCAAAATGTTCATTCCAAAATCTACTTGGGCGTTTTCGATATTTGTCCCTTATTTGTTTCCATAGTTGTATAATTATTCCAAAGATGTCTCCAGATTTTTGCCAGGTTTGTTCCACATTTTTCTATCATGAATCATGACCGATGTTTCACCGGTTTGGAAATCCTCGGAGCCACTAAGGTTCGATCCAGGTGCCAAGCCAGTCACTCAAGGCCGAGCAAAGCCGTGGGGTGTGGTCCTATTGATATTTGGAACCAATAACCCCGTTTTAGGCAAACTATCCCAAGATCTATCAAATCTCTGATTCTTGATGAGTTTTTGATCATGACTACTCAGCTCCATGATTAACAGACGGCCATGGACTATGCGATATTTCATTAACACCATACCATTGAGCAGTCTAAAAACTCCGTTGTGTGTTGGGATGGGAAATGATTCAGTGTGAGAAAATATTACTTGGAATGATGATACATGGAGATGATTCCAATTGATGTTGATATGTTTTTGTTGAGTTGAAATCCTCAATGGATGATTGTTGCTTTTGATCACTACGTACTTCTTATTGGCTTACTTCCCTATTCAATCTCAATCTCAAATACCCGCAATCTGAAGTGAAATCTATCTTATGTATACCCAAAGGATAGCAGTATCCAAAATTTCTTGATTGCCCTTGGGTAAAACCTTTACATAGATATGGAAAAGCCATGATTTTCCCAATGGACCATCCAATGGATAGGCGCTGGCTGGCGGCAGCTTGTGTAGCTTGCATCGCCTGGATCCTGGGCTGGATGGGGAGATCATGGTACCATGGTAGCTATGAATTACCTGGGATGATCATAGGATATGAATGGACATTTATAGTGGGATATACGTGGATATCGTGGGATCATAGGGTTTAATGGGATGAGATATCATAATCATTTCCTAATGATATAAGCATAAATTTCATTGGATGATTTTGATCCAAAATTAGCCGCAGCACGTACGCTACACCCACCAGGTACTTCACTATAAACACGTTCATCAAGTTAAATCATCCCAACATAGTGGAAGGCCACAAAGTACTGTAAGGGTCACTAAAAATGAGATTCCCAACAATCATCCCAAAAGACGTGCAGCCACAACTGGGATAAAAACTGATATGGCTTGATACCCTCCAGCAATTTCACATAGCTCATTGGGATATCGGATAGATGATTTACCTCTATTTGTTTAATGTTCAATAGTTATGTTGGATGATGAGGAAAGTGAAATACATTGGGGTATATGATGAGGATAAATATGTCATTCCCAATATTACCGGAATGGATTTGTGAATTTGATTAAAAACAATGCGGAAATAATGGTGATGTATTGATCTACAAATGTGGGTATAATAGGGGTATGATTTACCTTTGAGGATTGTGGTGGTTTACCGGGATTACAATGGGATATCTCAAAGTGATATGACAGTTTCATCAGGAAAGGGTCCAGGATCAACCAGAACTGGGAGACAATGATTACATTTATGGGGATGTAATAGATATTGCCGGTTGGTAGTCAAACGTGGCTAGCTGGGAAATCCCTGCCTAAATGGAAGTTTCAATGGGCATCTGTAAATAGACGGGGTGTTCCAGCTAGCCATATTTGATTACTAGAGGGGAACCATGAAAAGTGATGATTTTTCATGAGACTATGGGATACTGTAAAATGGAATATACAGCAGACTACAATCACAAGTTGGATTACTTGGGGATGGGTTGTGTAAATGGTCAGGGAGTAGCCCCCACATTTTTGACTATTGTAAAACATAGAATAAAGATCTGGGACAATTCGCACCATTTGAATGAGTCAGACCACCGATGCTTTTGATGTTGGAGCTTCTTGGTTGTCACCCAGATTTGGAACCCCATCCCATGGCTCATCATTTTCCCTTCCGCAGAGGGCCGTGTTGCGGCATCATCTCGAAAAAAGCAAAGACAACTGGCTGCGTGCTCCATCATTGGGAACATTTCCAAAATTATACCCAAATTTGAATAATTGAACTCATAGTTAAATCGGTCAAACCCCCATGTTTCATGATTAAACCCCAATGTTAAAGTAGTTTAGACCAGAATTGTTTGATACGTAAATCATAAATCCTTATTTTTTGATCAGGAAATCACCAGGTTTGATGGTCAGGTCCCCGATTTGTCATTGTGAAACCCCCTTTTCCTCAGTGACCCAGCTGACAAGGAGATGTCATTTTTCCCTTGATGCGCTGAGCTTCGCTCGCGTGCGCATGACGGTGGGTGAAGCGTGGCGACAGCTGAAAGTGCAACCGACATCCTCGAAGGACGAGTTTGGTGCGGATGGGATCTATGACCGAATACCAAAATAGCTTCAACTTCTGGATGTTGATGGACCCCAACACCAAAATCCCGTGTTTGACCCGTCCCCATGTTGAGGCAAAGATATTTCTGGGTTTTAGTACCCCGATGATGTGAACCAACAAAAAAACATATTAGACTAATCTCCTTATGGGGATATGCTTGGGATACAATGGAGTATGATTGCATACAATTGGGATATATATGGAAATTATATATACATGGAATATAGAACCAAGTGATGAACTGATGACTGCGGAGTTTGCCCATGGTGGATACCCAAAATTACAATGTGTCTGAAAATTTGAAAATATGGGGCGGGGCCCCAATTCATAGCCATTTTTCATCAGGAAAACGATGATTTCAACCGATGGAATGTAGGTGGTTGTGACCAATTTTTGGGCAAGCCCACACAAGCTGATTTTTTTGTGTGTTGGTGTTGACATGCTCTAACGAAAAAGATTTGATCAACGATCCAAACTGTCTCAAAATGATTAACCCAACAAAAATGGATTGTTCAATGCTAAAAATGGTTGACTTTGCAGGGTCTATATGTATTGCAATATTGAGCCGTACCATCTTGTCTTCATTTGCGGAAATCCTCACCAGGAGCAGGTCAAGAAAGCCTTCAAGGAGCGCATCAGGCCACAGATATATACACCGTGATATAGAGATTGGAGAACTGGAGACATGCGCGGTCCCTCTGTAGATATCTAAGGTGATTTCAAGTTACTTTTGGAACACACCCCAAATTATCTCCAACTCCTCAGATGAGAGGACTCGTCTCATAAGAACCCTTACCATGGCACTGGGGGTATGGTCTGTTGGATTTGCCTTAGAAGCTATTTTATAGTTTTATAGATATCTCAAGTGTATGCAGTAGCGGTACCCATTGTGTTGCGGACAGGTATGAAATGGTATGAAGAGTTTTCCCTGTTGCAGTTGTGATACGCCTATTTGTCATCGAAGTAAGCCAGAACTGACTGTGTTCCAGGCAAGTTCACCCAGATGTAACTGGAGACGATGGAACCATGCTTCGCAAGGTGTGGCGGGTTGAATTTCTTGAATCACAACTTGGAATAAACAACTGAGTTTGTTGCGTTATCAAGACCCAGCATGACGGAGCAACTATTCTATGTTGTTGTTGAGTTTGTAAAAACCTGATCAAGTGCCGTCGTTCTTACTCTCAAATGAGGAATTTGATGTTAGGAACTGCTTGCACACATCTAACCTTCCCGGCAAAGGTGCAAGATGCCTACCAGATACTGGAAGAATTGCGAGATCCAACCATTTACGACGCTTCTTCAGAGGATTCCTTGGCTGCAGAGGGACCAAGAGCGCTTGTCAAAGGGTTGAAAGCATGCAATGCAGCTATGAAAACCGCGTGTTGTAACAAAACAGGGCCCTTCAAGTCATGGCAAGCAAACCTGGACTTCTGAACCCTGGTCATCCCCATCTTAAGCTGGTTAAAGATGTGCTGGTGAACCCTCATTTTTGGGGGGTACCCAACAGCTTTTCACCGATCAAGACATGTTTTTGCTTCCTCTCTCATGTTTGCTGCTTATCCCAGCTTTTCTTGGTGACATCCTAGAAACCCGCCGTAACCGTTAGGACGGGCTGCCTCACTGGGCCGCTGGACTGCTGGAGGGCATCGAATGGAGTTCCGACTGCCCCAGCTATGCAGAGTTTCTGCGGAAGCCCGACAACAAGGCGTCCAAGTTCACATGGCAAGCCATCAGTTTTCAGGGTGGCCATCATTTTGGATGTGCCGTTTTTTTTGGGTGGATAAACCTTGGTTTGGTTTCTTGATGGCTTAATGTTCAGCCGTTTTCATGGACGAATCTCACAATCTCCTGCTGAATAAGGAGCTTTTTGCCGGTATCTCGGATAAGTCGGATAAGCCATCATTATTCTTCGTTTGATCACGTTTTCGTGTTATCCCACCAAATGCGGACAAGTATTAGTATCCTCCATTTTACTACATTCCTTTTCCCCTTTTCCCAGATTCATGGAGGAATACACAGTGTATCTCATCCTGAGATAGCTGACCAGCCATACATTTGACCTGCTTTTTTTAATAATTTGATAGAAGCTGGGAGAGCTGGTTATGGCTAGTTTTTTCGACAAAACTCCCGTTTCAACAGCGCGGAGGCCTTGGCGGTGGGCGAGATCAGCCAACGCACCGGCATTCGACCGTGGGCTGCTGCCTGGGGCAAGTTTTCCCAACAGGAGCTGATCCGATCCGGGCGCTGATGATTTGTGAAGATCTCCAGGTTCTGCCAAAATATGGGAAAGCTATGTGGAAGATGTTTTTCCCATTTCAAATATCCATGTCTTGACAAGAAAGCAGTAAGGTTCTCAAGGGTTGACAAGAATCCAAACCATATCCTTGCGATGTCTAGAATTCCCATGTAACTCATCACATTAGCTGGTAGTTGAACACTCACACTTAATATCACTCAATTCCCCAAGATATCAACTACCAATATTAGTTGGTTCATCGCTCATAGTACTTTGTACTTTAGTTTCTGTGATGGTAGCAAAAATCTCAGCAAACTATATTGAGTTGGTAGAGAATAGACACCAACTACAGAATGGTTTCACAACAATTATGGCCCTAATCAACCCAAGAGCCAAAACTGGGCTGAGAGAATTTCGGCAAAAGTCTTCGTGAAATGGTATAGTAAGTAACACAAGTTATGGGATCACTTCGATAGCTATAACGGCTAACCCTAAACCAGGCTAGGCTGGGCTTTCGGATTGCCCCTGACACAGGACGCCAACTCAGAAGCCCTACGTCACTCGGATGCCGTCTGGGGTTGGCTGTGGCATTTGGTGCTGTGGGTTTTATGATGGCACCGAAAGATCACCAAACCTTTGTGGGTTGGTAAAGATCCATTTCCGAATATCCGAATCTTGACTAAGTAGAACCAAAAAAATGAGAAAGAATCAAAACTCAACATTTGAAGTTGGTGAAGCCAGCCACTTTAGGCCCCCCTTTTTGGTTTCCAAGAAAATCCTTGGATTTCCACCCTCACTTGGACCTGCATCCCAGTTCGCACGGGGTTGACGAAGTGAGGATATTCCAAATATCACTGTGGTAAAAAACTAAGTAGTATTTCATATGCTTCTTATTCAGTTGCTACCAATTATGGTAAACAAACTCAGTGGTAAAATATGTTTTTTACTGACTTACTACCAATGGTTTTCCAACTACAAACCATCATCTCATCAAATTTCATCCTTGAATCATCCTCGTTTCCCAGGCGTTTGCCGTCAGATGGGCGTGAAGTGTCGCCTCGTCTACGTAGGCAGCGGCACAGCCCGCGTGCGAACCGTGGGCTTAGACAGTCGATCCACAGAGGAGGTGAGACAGTGATCCCTGGTGGTTGCTGGGTACATCAAAAACGGCTGAGTTTAACAGTTTAGCCATGAAAAATGGAAGGTTTTCCCGGCAAAATCTTGGGTTTAAGCATGAAAAATGGAGGGTTTTACATGATCTTGTCACAGAAATCTTGAGACTGGACGATTGAAAATGTCGATGAATCTTGGAGCGAAACTAGCCAGCTACAAGAAAAGGCAGAATCCGGGTTACAAATGTAGCATAATTAGGATCCACTAAGGTTGGTACAAGGTAATTTCTCAGGGGGACACAAATGTCATGACCTGAAGACGTTTCATTCTTCGCAAGTATCAAAGCTGTACAAGCACTGTGAATTGCAAGACGTTGATTCATTTGCTCATTACCGCTAGATGGATCTGCAGCGTGGTCATGACGTTCATGAAGTGCCTTCACCTTTCGATCCCTTTTGACCGATCCACCAGATGCATGTTGCTGAAGGTTGGGATCCCAATGGACCCGCAAATTTGAACAACTTTCCTCTTGAACCATTCAAGTTTAGGTGTCTGTCATGTTTCAATCATGTCCCGATGGGTTTGCTCGGAAAAGGTTTATATACACCCAAAAATTGCCAGTCAAACATTTGTCGGGTTTTCACCCCATGAGGATAATTGTGACATGCTTCAGACATATGGGGAGGAAATATGCTAAACCATCAGACTTTTGGCGCCCATAAATTCCGGATTCCATCCGATTTATAGTCACCATTAAACCTCGATTTACCCCAGATGGTAATTCTTAAGCATTCTTGACCATTATGAACCCATTATGGCATTTCGCTTTACCACATTACCTCAGATGGGATGTCTACATTGTCATCCCAGAATTCCATGTTTTTCATGTCCTAATCACCATGAAAAACTTCCTGCCCCTTTTTCATCACCCATCCAATTGGGTTCTCACCATTTCGCCATCCAGGAGAAGAGTTGGTGGCGGGATCAAGTGATGAAATCCGGCGACCTGCCGGGCTTCGGCTGGATGCCCACTATTGATCCCTCCAAGGCCACCATGGCATGGACAGGGGGGATGGATCAGCTGGGTAAACCATTCGAAAACATGGTGGTTTAACTAACAAAATGGGACAACCACAAAAATGGTGGCTTTTTACAAACAAAATATGACATGGGTAAATCATGGTTCTGTTCTAAGTTAAGTTTATAGCCATTTTTGATGATAAGATAATAGCTTCACCAGCTGAAAATCATCACTGTTTCGGAGGGTATCTGAGCCGGACGGCTTGAATCTTGATCTAACCTCTTCTAAATCGTGTTTCCAGCCTCCCCCATCTGAGCTTGATCATGGGTTGGCTCTTGCAGGCGTTTGAACATGACACCTGAATATATCTGGATAAGCTTCAGGTGTTTAGAATATGATGTGCATAATGTCACCCCAGGATGTACCAAGCCGCCAGTTTAGTTTTAGAGCGGGCACCAACTTTATTTAAAATGTCACTATTTGCGGGCCCACTCCAATTGATAAACTGGGGGGTTATTATTCCTGGATTGCCTTTAGCGATAACTTCAAAAGCCTTGTGTGCAGGAAAGGTTGGTCGGCTGGAAGACGATCAAGGAAGGCAGCGGCGTCATTGGCGAACAACGCATCCGTGTCCCTGTCTTTGAACCCGTTCCTTGGTCCAGCAACTTACAGCATCCAAGAATTTGCCATGCGCAGAGTCAGGTATTGTTTTTGTTGGCGCAAAAAAGATGGAAATTGAACGTCCCTCCAATTTTACCCATTATCCCCATAATATCTGCCTGTCTACATTTTCGCCGATAGATAATAGCAAATAGCATAGGTGAAGTTGCTATTTTTCCCATGAAAAAGGGAAAGAATAATCCAAGAATGTCCGTGGTATTCCGTGGTCCTATCTATTCTTGATTTACTCCTTCCAACACGAAGGTCACTGGAGGAACACCTTACCTCTATGCTCCTGGAAAGCCAAAGCAGCGTGTGCAACTGCAACTTGGCCTGTCAAGCTTGGAATGGAATGATAGGATTAATGTTTACAGATAGCAAGCAATAATTGCGTGGTTGTTTGTTTGCCCCTTATGAAGAAACCCAATGATGACTCCTTTAAAGGTGGAAGCCGCCTGTAAGCGTCAGCTTCCCTTGTTTCAGGAAGCGGACGCCCTTCAAACGTGTGCAGAGCCTTCATCGCGATGCGCTGCGGAACAAGCGTTCGGTGCTGCGGGACCCAACAAGCGCTGAGGGTTTATTAACTGGGTCAAGAACTGTTGAATGGTGGGTTTTTGTATGACACATTCACATAGTCATCAAAAACACGGATGAATGTCGTTGAATGGTAGATACCTGGATTATGTATGTATTTGCCATTTTGATGGCAAAGAGCAACTAAGCATGCTTTTGTTTTCAGGATATCTAAGATTGGTGTCTCAGATTTTCATCCATATACAATTGACCTGTGTTTCACGAAAACTATATATATATGTGTTAACGTGTTGAACAAAATCTGTAAAGTTCTGGTTGCATTTGGGCGATGTTTTCCTTTCCAAGCACTATCGCTCGAAGGAGCACGTCATGTCCCTGAGCCAGCAGTCTGACGGTTGGGTGAGTATGGCAGACGTCATGCGGAAGAAAACCTCCGAGAGAAATCAAGTCTTGTGATTGGTGGTCAAGATTGTTGGCCAAGAAAGGAGTTGTTTTGGGATGATACTATCCTAGTCCATTGAATGGTTTGAGGGTTTGACCCTTTGGTTTCTCTGCGCATCGGAGGATCAAGATCGAGCTGGGGCCCAAGAACTACGCATACGAAGAAATATGTTTGTGGGCGTCCATAAAAAACAGAGGCCGCTTTCAGGTATTACATTTTTAGCATGACTTGAGACCAGAAACTTTGACGTTTCCTACAGTAAGTGGATAATCTTCATTGTTGGATCCAATGATTCCAGCACATCTCCACGGCAAGACTTGAGTTCTGGAACAAAGCCAGCTGTCCATTTTCAGAAGTTGTGGGATGTGGAAAAAGAGTGCTGCATTTTGCGGACGCGTTTCGTTTTTGAAGGTATCTAAGATCAGCCATGCTTTGGCGTTTTTCCCTGTCAGCACTGGCAATAAGGCCAGGGGATATTTCTTCCTCACATGACATCCTTCCATATCCAAAACCTCGAGACTTTGATGCCCAAGATGTTTCAAGTGGAGATTCGGTCCCTCTTGCGGCTGTCTAGTTTGCAAACAAGTTCGGGATCTGAATTCGCAGGTCAAGCCAGTACTTCGTCGAAAGCGCCATGTTGAAATGTCAACAATTCGACTGTCCTGAAGTTGAATACATTAATTTACTTACAACTTACAACATAAGTTTTGTTTATTAAATTGGATAGATCTTTTAAATTGGATAGATTTGAAAATATCAAAAACGAATTATATCTCGAATCATAAAAATATACATTGGGTTTTTTGGAATTTCTTCTGGAATTTGTATTCCGATCCGTTCAGTTTTGTTGAGCTGCCACACCCGTGAGGGGGTGGAAGGTTCTAACAAAAACATATAAAAACCCATTTTTTTGGTTTCTTAATGAAATTAAAAATTAAATAATATATATATATATATATATTCTATGTTTACTAATATGATAAAATGTCCTTGAAAAATATGAGGAAAAAATACCAGTAGTTCCCGCACGAGGCGGGGCGGAAGTTGCCTTAGGGATATACTATAAGACCTTTTTCATTTATAGAACTTGCTTGCGCCGTGCGTGAGCC
>BGPT01002598.1:13753-25664 GCA_003297045.1 Symbiodinium sp. clade C Y103
ACCCCACTGCTTTCTACAAAATGGTTAGGTCACCATAAAATGGTACCAGATTTTGGACTTAAGTCCACCATTCTGTGGTGGAAATGGCCACGGGGATGATTTTATTAGAAATATGAGAAATCTATAGAAATCTATCCTTTGCGCATGGTGCTAGCATATATCGGTTCAATTGTTTTTCACAATTGCTAGCCAATCCAACCTCTGGCAATCTACTCTGGCCCTGGGACAAAAAAAACACGAGATATGTAATCGCACATTGACAAAGACATCAGCATCTGCAACAAAACGATCCCTATGCGGGAGAAAACATGTATGCCAGGATCTTTTGAACAAAATCACTAAGTTGGGGCTGTGATAAATTTATTCTACTTGAACTAATTGATTTAGTGATTTGAACACTTGTGGATTTTCAAGGCTGGGCTGAACCAAGATGCTGGGCTGGTGCTTCAATTGCAAGGAGGGGTCGGAGTTACCCAGCAGGATTCAATGTCCCTCAACAGGAGTTTCATGGATGCCGGATCTCTGTCTCAACCGATACAAGGTGATGATATGATGAACATATACAACCCACAGAAATCCTACCTCCAGAGAGAAGGAAGAACGCACAAATTTTTGGAGAGTTGCAATGAGTCATGAAAACAGCAGTTTGGTGTTCCGCATTCAATTTCAAGTCGCCCCTCAGACTTCCTGTGGCGCAAACCAAAGAAAACCTGTTTGCTCTCAATATTATATATATATATAGATTAGGTCAAGTAGACTGGCAATAAGAATTCCTCAAGTTAATTTGTAAGTATAACCTCCGGAAATTAAACGGCCATCGAAAATGGAGCATGTCTAGATGATTTGCCAAAAATGGTGATGTTGTTCGCAAACTCTGAGGCCTGGAGCCAGGCCCCCAGCATTCCCAGTGATGGGACTCATATCCATTCGGATTCCCCAAGATCCATTCGGATTCGTCTGGATCAATATTTCTTGGATCATAAAAACAATGGAGAATATACGAATCATAGACGAATCAAACAATGATATTTATTTGTTTTTTGTATGTTTTTCTGGATCAATATGATTGTTGACTCATCGTATCCATTCGTCTATACCCCACTACAATCATAGAATCACAAAAACCACAGCTTCACAAGGCTGCCGCTTTAGCAGCCACTCAGCGTCCTGGGCTCGGTCTTGGTCTTAATTTTCAGCAGCGAACTACTTCTGATGGCCGCCAAGGTCTGATGTTGATGTCGCTGAGCTCGTTCCTGGAAGATGGTGACCCTCTGGTAGTCGTTTACAGTTTGCAACCTGGAAACCATGTTTTGGCCTCAAGTCGATGATCTACCTATTAAAAGGCTGGTGTTCCCGAGCTATGTTGCAAGATCAGAAGGTAGGACAGAAATGAAATCTGTCATTTCGGTGTTGTGTTGATGGGTTGTTGCATGGTGGCACAAAGGATTTGATCCCAAGGCATCTTTGTTTGCCAGACAAGTTGAACTGTTCCATAGGCCCTTAGTCCTGCGTGCAGAATCTTCCAGAAATATTCACAGTACAATGATGAATCCCCAATACATGCCAAACATCCTCAAGCACTCAAGACTTGTGTTCTATTGTTTGACTCGAACAAGTCAAAACCTGGTTCGAGACATCACTAGCATCCAGGGAAACTACAAGTCATCGAATCTTGAGTCATAAGGTTTTGCCCGCAGACCAGCCATACGGAGGTCATGTTACTTCAGCAATACGCAGTTTGCAATGGACCCTTGTTGATGTCTACATGGGTATACAAATAAAGCAATTACCAACTCAATTCAAACATCTTGCTTCCTATCCATCTTTGAAACATGTATAGTGGTTGAGAACTAGTTCTCCTAACTCTAGAAACTATACTTTAAGTTATAGTTTTAGTCATAGTGGTTAATAAACATTATTAACCTCTAGTACATTTTCCTATTTCTGCCTGGTAAAATCAAACATGTCCTATTCAGCACCCGACCCGAGGTCGAAGCTTGACCGCAGGACCTGTTTCCGCGAGGTTGGCGCTGCAGTGATCGGCTCCGGCGCATTGCTATACTTCCGTTTCATCCTGCTGGAGGACCCTCGTCCGCTTGAGAAGACTGAGGATGCAACTGAGAGTTCAAGGTTCATGATGGTTGATGATGGTTGATCATGGTTGATCATGATTGATATGATGATTATTATTTTTGTATTATGTTCAATGATAGTCAATGATAGTCAATGATAGTCTATGATAGTCTATGATAGCCAATGATAGCCAATGATGGTCAATGATCGTGATCAGTTTGCAGACACATGGTTTCCACATTAGTCAACCTGGAGGATTTCTCTTCACCACCTCCAGCCCGAATCCCCCGAAACGTGGCACCACTTAGATGTGCATTGAAAAAAACCATCCGTAGGGGGCATCTTGGCATGTGAAATGGCCAAATTGTATCCTGATATACCAGAGCTTTAGTTATCAACCTAGTTTCCGATGACCAGTTCATATAGTTAATCTCATCTTACTAGTAATATTGAATACCGCCAGGAAAACCCCTGGTTTAATATTGAATTGGATCTATTCATGTTGAGGCCCCTTCTTTGGGGGTATCCAAAACCCCAGTGCCCGAACCGGTAGGCCTGCCATCCTTGTCATAGAGCTGGTTCATTCTCTTGGATTTCAGCCCCTTACCTTGGAAAGCCATGTGGTCCTTTGGCTTCAAACATGAAACGACAACTAACCATGTAACAGGAAGGAGTCCCCAAAATAGGGAAACTTGTGCAATTGTAACTATCGACTGTCGATTGGATGTGTGTTGGGTATTCGATTTAGTTGAGGTTTAAAACCAACTTACAACCGGGGTGCGCCTTCGGCCCTGCAAAGTCAGCTGGTGTCTGGATGTCAGGAGTGGGGGCACCTTCTTGCCATAGTATGGAGTCACTCGGTATACTTGAGCTTGCAGATGCTGCTAGCTTCTCAACTTTCACCACTGGATGGCCCTCGAGTCAGCTTCACGTCTCGAGGGCATCTCGTCTCTTCTCTGCAAGTCCATGCCACCTTTTCTTTGCATTTCCTGTTCACGTCTCAGGAGTATCTCTTCCCTTCTCTGCAAGTCTATGGCATCCAGTGTTTGCATTTCCTTGAGCTCAGCTTCACGTCTCTTCAACATCTTTTACATGACAACAGTGCTAATATTCCTGTTGTAGCATGGTTTACAGCGGTTTACAAAATGTTAATCGAAACTTGTGGTACCTGAACGATTTTTTCTGGGCATAAGCTGAACATCTACACTCCAGTACCACACCAGACAATTGAAAATCCTCATTCGTATCCATTTCTATATTACGGACTTGATTTGTTACTCTAAAAGATGAAGGTTCCCAATTGCCATGTCGGATTGCCATAGGGAATCCCCACTCTGCATCAACGTATATACGAGAAGCAATTTGTACGGCCAGCTTCATATCCCCTGTGCCTCCGGTAATCAAACATGGCCAGCAAATTTCCTGTACGTAGGGTTTCTTTTTGGGAGCACAGTCATTTGGTTGTGGGGAATTGTATGTGGCCAGCTTCAATTGCCAGAGGCTAAGCTTCACATCATGAAGGAGCACCACCAACGATAGGATGGATAAAACTTGCTGGGGAAAACAAAAAGGTTTTAGACCCACTACATACCCCCCAAAAAATAAACTTCAATCGTGTCTTCCTAAAACGGTATTGATTACATGCATATGTATAGATCTATATTCCACTGCTAAACCCAGTTAAACAATAAATCACCATCCCATCATGTATATCCTATAGTCACAGCAACTTCCAATGAAATTCTCAAACTTCATTTCACCTCTCCTAGCTCTCAACTGCTCAGTAACTCGTTTGTCAGCCGTTGTATACCCAGCTATAAGGGTATATAAAGCACACTAATCGGGTAAATACCACCATGGCCAGTATATCAACCAGCGAAATTCCTCATTTATAAACTGGCTACATAACCAATACCAACACCTTACACCTCCATGAAAGAAACAAACTCCCTCGACTCCTGATGAAACCCAATCAAATCTTACTGTATACATAATATGATATTATTAATATGTAATCATATCTATAGATGGATGAATTGATGGATTGATGGATGGATAGACAACTGGAAAGACAGATAAAAGAACATAGACAAATCCATGTGTATACATGTAGGTATCATTATACACATCCAAATATCTATACATATATATATATATCCTCATACATATAAATCCTATATTGTTGGTTGAACAAATAAGCAACCAACTCACATCCCTCTTGCTGGTTCTAAGCTCCCAGCTGGCGCAGGTCTTTTTGCGCCGCCGCATGTCCTGCCGCACGAAGTTGGCGCCGTAGGGCGTTGCCGCCATCGTCAACGCTGTCGACACCTGTGGTATGACGCATAGCCTTCTTGGGCTGGGGACTTAATCAAGAAAATATCGGATTTACCCTCTAGTAAACTAATATAGCTATGGAAAATCACCATAATTATAGGCAAATCAATGTAACCCAACTATAAATTACAATTTTCAATAACTATGTTGAGTTACTGGAGGCTAATGGGGCATTAACGGGATGTAAGTTATAAGTCAAACATATTCACTGATGGCCGTACACTGGCTAGCTTGACGAGTTAAGTTGACATCCCCGTTTTTAGCGAGGGATAGCGAGGGCTTAGTATACTCAGTATACGATTTTCTCCAGTCATCAGGCATTGACATAGTGGAAATACCCCAGTCCTTATTCCAGCTATAGATATCCATGTTTTGATGAGGATTTCCCAGCCATGTTTCATGACCAGATGGTTCCAAGGTGTTATCTCACCTCCGCATTGGAGGATGACTTCTTGGACGCGCCCGAGGTCTTCGCGGGGCGGCGTTTGGGGGCCATGGCGGTTCAGTGTCGATTCAACAAGCGATACTATGGCCTGCCAGGCGCGATTTCCTGTGGCCTGTTTAGCAAAGGTCTTGTTGGAATTTCAATTAAAGAATAAGTGTAGGTTTGGAAAGCTACTCAAGTGGTTCCGATAAGTTTTCTTGGAACGAGTTTCATTTGGCTACAAAAGAAGAAAGCTACAGGAAATCAGACGTTTTACTATTCAGAACTATTTAGAAACAAGTCTCTCCTGGAACCCAGTCCTGCTTATCATTGCCATGGACTCATGTCACAGTCAGCTCGACTGTCCCTCTCCGTCATGGCTGACTGTTTTCATTTTGAGCCTGTCCATACATCATACTGCTCCGCGGATGGAAAGCAATGGTACAATTTTCTGGGTGGCTTGAACCCATCTCAAAAACATAATCTCAACCAATCATCCCAAGTAATTATGCTTGAATAACAATACATACTTTGAAAAAAAAGAACAAGCAAGTAGTTTTTCAGGTTGTAGCATGTGATATCCACATTTCGCCGGTTGAACCGCTATGCGCTGGAAGACGAGATGCCTCTTCTTGCTGGCTCACAACCAATCAATCCCAATGTTTGCTGCAGGATGGTGCCAAAATAATCGATCTATACACCTAATATGTATGTACTATTGTCATGTGTGTTCCTCAAATATAGGACCCACTCGGCCCTCGCTGAACATGCAAACATGGTTGGAATCACAATTACATCACATTGCATTATATTAGGTGATCTTACATGGTGCATACGTACATATTCCATGTTTTAAACGTTAAATTCATCACTGGCTTGGTTTTTCAGGGAACATTTACAGGAAACCCCGACATTTCATGGTAAAAACCATGGTTTCCGGTTCCGATTTTTCCTGAAACCAATCCAGTGAATTCAACCACGGCAAGGCTCTCGAGGTGTGTGACTTCAATCGAGAGGATGGCCACACGTTTCTTCAACCTGGTGACAAAGACGAGGAATCTGTGGCCCTGATCAACATGAATACCCTCTGGTAATTAAAGGTGGCAATTGAACATCCACTATAAATGGCGGTTTTCATGGGAAAATAAACTAGAATTAGATTGAATTAGATACGTCAACATGATTGGTCTATCTATATATATATATATTATACTATCATTAGATGAACTGTTGGAAGAATTATGCATCTAATGATCAACATGAATGTTACTAATGAATAATATCTAATGATCATTAGATATGATATATATATATATCATTTATTCCAATAGTTGTCAACAATGACACATATTACAAGTCATCTATATATTGATTCTGTTGATCTACAATGAAAACAAACACTGTGGATGGACAAGCCATCCTGCACCAGTTGGTGTTTATCCCGTTATTATCTCATGATTCACAATTAGACAATAGCTACCAATTGGTGCGGGAAATTGTCCATTCACAGTAGGAAAATCAGATTTGCCATCTCTGCCATAGTCAAAACACAGTTGATGTTCCGAGAAAAGTGGATATGCATCCCACATTGCAGTAATAAGGATTCACATCCCAGGGTAAGGATTCGCATTACGGGATGAATGACCACAATGACACCATATATCATGTTTTGACCATGGCGCACATACAAATTCAATAACAGTATCACCATCACTTCTGGCACAATCTCCAAAAGTGGTGGCTAGTGGTAGTTTAATGGTGGTGATGGATCGGCTTTTCATGCTTGTGCTAAACCATGTTTGCACATTTTGGGGGTTAAAGCACCTTTTGTCTTGGATATGCTAGACCATCACCAGGAGTTAACATCATGATAGTTGATCAATGCCCAAAATGCATAGTCAAACAGTTGACAGTCAAGCACTAAAGATTTCCTGCACATTTATGGGTATAGCAACTACAAGTGGTGTTCCAATGAACCCACCACTCAAAAAAAATAAAATAACGACAAAATCAGCATTTAACTATGCCAGAGCATATTCATCTGACTAAGTCAACTAAAGGTAGCAGGCATCCCTTATAGCTCACAGTGCTCAGTAACTATGGCCATTCCTGGATGTTGATTGTAGGACTTGTTGGCTGTAGTGCTGAATCTAACTAGCTATCATTATCACTATCAATTGAGCAAATTTGGCCAATCATTTGTATCAATTACCAAACATATGTCAATTATCAATACTAAATACCCCACCATTTGTAGATCATGTTTTAAAGAAAACCCATGGGTTTTCCACATCTATGTGAGTAAACCAAGTCATAAACCATCTAACTTAGCTATCGAAAATGGGAAACCCACCTTGTACCAGCCTTATCTCCATTGAATTTCAACACGGAGCTCGTTAAACATGGCAATCTTACAGCAGGAAAATGCCACGGAAATATTGTGATACTAGAAGCCCATGCTAGTTTTCTACTGGGCACAACTACCTTTGATTTCTCTCCAAACCACTGGTACCATTGTTTTCTCCAGTAAAAGTCATGGCAGAGACATGGATACGTTCATCCCACATCAAACCGATGGGCCCGGCGTGGCGGGTGGCACCTCAAGTTCTCCGTCTCCAAACCTCTGACCCTGGGGCCGTTTCGGGCGCATCCCATGGACCCATGGATCGAACGTGGTAACTGGAAGTCGTTCATCCATGGATGGGACAAACTAATTTTAGGGGATTTGCCAACCAGGGTTACCCTCTGGTGAACTAACATAGCTATTGAACAAGGGCATTTTTAATGGGAAAATCCAGTATAAATGGCCATTTTCAATAACTATGTTAGTTCACCAGAGGGTATTAACATGTTATTGACCACTTACGATTCGTGGGATGATTCTGATCGTAAAGCTAGCTCTTTCTATGGGTCCAGCCCTCACTTCGCTTCGGAAGTATGACTGGATCCATAGGGTATTGAATCCAGTGGTTCATCCTTGTCATTGAATGAAATTGCTCATCTCTTGATCTACTGATAATATAATGTTGGTAAAACAATAATAAACCACCCATTTGGGAAGGGTTTATACCGACCATTTATGGTGATTTGGGGGATGGTTTATTATTGTTTTACCAACATTACATCTGTCCGTTTGTCCATCATTCTATATGACTAGGATGATAACATCTCTGTTTGTTCACCAAAAAAACTACCAATGTATATAATCAGTTGATGTATTATGCATCTTCAAAGTCACGATATGCCTCAAATATGGTAATTCTCAAAGGAACACGCAGACACACAGTCTGCCATGTTTCACACCGGAGTTGATTGTTATCTCCTCTTGCATTTTGGAAACACAAGCCAAACAGAGCAATAGACTGTTGAGGGGTCGAACCCAAACCCATGTACAGTACATTGATAGCCACATAGACATACTAGACTACATTATTCTATTATATTATATTGGAATATATTCGAACAAAATCACGAACCGTCAAGTGTTCATCCAACAGGTTCCGACCAAAAAAAAAATCAGGGAGAGAGAACGAAACGAAGCTCATGCAAATCATTGTTCTTCCACTCCTAAAAACCCCACTTTTGCCGGTCGAGTAATACAAAATAACTTGATTGATAACATGAGTTTCCTGATCGAAAAAGACATGCTATAATTCCAAGACTTGGGGTATCCATCGTTGATGGACATGGACAAACCCATTCCGGACCAAAACCCTACGAGCTTTGGATGTGAGTTGTTTCTATCCACATGTCGAATCTTTGCAGATACCATACGCTAATACCTACAATTCTTTTCTGCTGTTTGATATTTTTCAAAATATACATACAATTACAATATCATACAATAACATGCATAATATAACTCAAACTTAAACTTATGTCCCCCAAGCAACAGATGAAAGCACGAAACATCACTAGCCACTCTCCAAGCTTTAGTCCCATCCGCAGATCCCATCTTTCCATAATCTTTCCCATCCAATCTCCAGGCCATCGATCCCCAGATCCCCAACAGCCGCGCTTCAGGGACAGTGCTTCTGTCTTCTTCTGCACCTGGCAATGGCAGCCAATGGGCCTCCGTTTGAAGAACAAACAAACGCTTGGCAAATGGGGTGCTGAATTTGGGGGGTATTTGAAGATTGGCAAATCTTGGGGTAATTTTTGGGTAGTTGAATTTTGGGGTACATGCATGGTACATGAAGTTGGACTGTTGACATATCATACATCGAATATCTCAATGAAATCACATGCTAAAGCTCGTCGAAGAGTGAAGGCCGGATGCTGATCGCCTCCAGATCCACTTCAGACTCAGTCTGACCTTTCGACAAGTTGAATCAGGGGTCTGGTGGCTGATTTGGATCTTTGGGGAGAATCCCCTGGTGATCTTCCCGTAACGCCAAATGGATAGAAAAGTGACCACTAGCTAGATACCACTAGTATTTTTGGTATAGTGATCCAAAAAGAGATAGACAAAATAATTCGTCCCGAATTTAGGAGGATGTTACTTTTCTATCTTTTTGGAGGTTGCTTTTAGTCAGCCTTTACACTTCAATTTCTTTGGGGTTCCTATATCAGCTTCGCAGGCATCCCCTCCACTGGGTTTGGTTCCCGACCCATAAGGGGCGTTGTGGTTTTGTGAGGTTCATATCAACAAACATGCAATTTTCTCCACAACGAAAGGTTCATTTTCCACATGTCGGTGCTCCAAGTACTAAACCTCTATAGGATTTATGGTAGATTTATGGTAGATAGATTGGTTCATGGGGCTATAACTATAGTTATAACTAGTTATAACATATAAAAAGGTTACAAACTACCAAACATAGCTTGCAGTGGCACCACCTTGGACCCGGATGGGACCTCATACCATCTGTAGCATATCTCACAGCATACTGCAACTGTGTTACGCTTGGAAAGTGATGAGATGTCAGTGAATGAGTCGGTTTGTTGTTGCGACAAATTGATTGAACCTGTCCCGGAAGTGGAAGTTTTAAGACGCTTGAAAGTGGTAGCCATTACTTGGATCACAACCTTGCGAAAACCGGCCCCAGCGAGGTCAAGCAAGGTACTGGTCAGATATTATAAAACACAAGATACGTGACTTGGATTGAATTGGAACATATGGCATGTTTCCATGGCACTTTTAAATGCACACATGTTGCAAAGTAATCCAAAAACAACTTGGGGCTGTCTAAAAACCCCGATATCAAACAACTGTTTGAGATGACCTTGATAGCAAATAAAGGGGCTGGTATACCATTTACTGCGGCCTCTTGGTTGTGAACCATGGGGGCGATCCCCATAGTGCGCTATAATTTGTCATCAATCCTGGGCAACAATCTTCCCTTTGGCCACCTCGTCCTGAACAATGGCCATTTTGGAATCGTTACCCCTACAGTTAAAGCCCTTTACCAAGTATGAATGGTATATGAATGGTTACGAATGGGATGATACATTCCAAAAATGGGGTTCTAACCGAATGATAAATGGTACTTCGGGCCATATCTCTACATTCACCATATTTCAGCATTAGATTCACCATCATTTACTTGTGACGTCGTGTTTCGTCTCAGGGTCAGACTAATGAATGCCGATGGATCCTTGGGAATTGGCACAGCGACGGGGGGCCCTTGCGATTCGAAGTAGCCGGAAATATATCAGAAGTGGCACAAAAATATGGATTTCAAGCAGAAATGATTCTTGAGTGGATGTCACTATCCAAGATGCTGAAGAAAGATTTCGACATCAAAACTATGGATTTGACCAATGGATAACGGTGAGTATACAAAAAACATGTTATCTGGATGGGGATAATTATTGTTAAGTAATGAATTTCCAAGCTAGAGACAAACCTACATCCATCTGACATCTGCTTGACTCAGTTTGGAGGTGAAAAGTGGGGTCAAACTGGCTCCGTCTCAATGGCCATAGGTGCCGCAACAGAAGAGAAACTGTGGGACTAAGTTTCCTACCCTTTGATCATCTGACTCAGCAAGGGAAGGTGGGTCGGGTGGAACATAAAGCCATTGGAACTGGAACATCGATAGATATGGCAAAGATTCCAGTTTATACATATCTACAAAGTGTTTACTTTTCCTTTATCTCAGTATATCGGCTAGTGGACTCTGTACTCACCAGAGGATTTATGGTTACCACCCTGAATAGTACATGTGCCAACGGGGATTCATGATTCCAAATAGGATATAAAACACGAAAAGAAGAAACGAAACAACCAAGAGATATCTTAATTTTTGCTGATGAATTAATCATATAACCATATATTCCTTATACCCATACTAGATACGGTGTATACCCATCTCAGAATTATGAATTGTAATCCCACATTGTCACCAGAAGGCCAACGGCTTGCTGCGCATGGCTGCCCTGGGTCCCCCGACATAGAGTGTGGCTGCAACTCCGGTCCTGGGGGCGCAGCAAAATCTGCATGGAGAAAATCATCCAAGATACCAAATCTCCTATTTTTTTGGGAAATTGTCCGAAAATGATTTTGAAGGGTGAGAATCAAAACCCTATCTTTCTCGAAATTGACTTTGAACAATGAATATAGACACCTTTTCTTTGTTAGTGGATTTCTCTGAAAATTCTGGGATACCAATTAGTTTCCAAACAAAAATGAACCATGTTGGTGATTTCTGCATTCTTGCACAAACCCATGTGGGCACTGCGTTCGGATTGGTCTAGATATCCTCCATCTGCCAGACATGGTGGTCAAGCCGCCACTTCACAAAACTCAGGAATCATACTATGCAAAACAAATGTAAATATATATATATATATATGCTAGCCCCCCCCCCCAGGTCCACCTTTTTTGCATTTTGACTGGTATTTACAGTGTTTTTGGCATATTTTGTAGCTTAAAANATATATATATATATATATGCTAGCCCCCCCCCCCAGGTCCACCTTTTTTGCATTTTGACTGGTATTTACAGTGTTTTTGGCATATTTTGTAGCTTAAAACACACCTTATTTTTTGAAGTGATTTTCAAGAAGATATAGTTATTGATTAGATTTGGAAACCAATGCATCAGTTTCAAGTCACATCATACATTTTCAATGTGT
>BGPT01002598.1:26729-46576 GCA_003297045.1 Symbiodinium sp. clade C Y103
CGTCGTCGTCGTCGTCGTCGTCGTCGTCGTCGTCGTCGTCGTCGTCGTCGTCGTCGTCGTCGTCGTCGTCGTCGTCGTCGTCGTCGTCGTCGTCCTCTTCATCTTCATCTTCATCTTCATCTTCATCTTCATCATCATCATCATCATCATCATCATAGTGAAACTATGTTTCGAACCAAGTAAACCAGCAGCGAGTTGTCCCGGTAAAAATCCCATGCCATCCCACCCCCCTGGCCGCCAGGTGACCCCTTCCCAAGAGGTTTTTTTCGTTTCTAGATAGGGTTTATTCCGAAGGCGAATCGCTTTTAGCATGGTTAATTCTCCATGATTTCTGGCGATAAATTTCGAAAAGAGACTATAGAGTTCTAAACCCACTCAGCTATCCAAGGGGCAGCACCTTGTGGTGATCCCAATACCTATCGACATCTAAACCGGTCAACGTTTTAGTCTTTTTATTACTTCGCTATCGACATTCAAATGCTTTTCTGACCTGGAAAAAAAAAACAGGTTCCATCTGGTTCCCATAAGATCATGATTTTCTTCGCTGCCATTGCTACCAGGAGACTGTGCCGGACAGCCATCCCTCAGGACCAGAGCCTTCCCAGGGGAAAGATAGGATTCTGGGGCATATCATGGGAAATTAATCCGTTGCAAAGCACACGATTTGTTGGATTTTGGTCATCCAATATACTGGGAATCCACAGATAATATGTGAATCCAAGGGAACATGGATTGATGAGCATCCCTCAATATCGGCATGTCTGACTTTTGAGCATGGCACACATGTTCACCCAAGCTCATGAGCGAGCTTTCCAGGACAATCTATGATCTGTAACATATATGCCTTTGTTTTTTTAATGTACTTTTAAACCACGGATCTAGGTCTTTTGAGCCAATCCATTGCTGTTTCAGAATGGCAAACACATCTTGATATGAAAATCAATATAAAGTACGGTCCCCTTCAACGGCCTGCTGATAGATCTGTTCTCTCAACATGGACAACTCCTTGTAGTACCTGACAGGAGACGGAGAGCCGAAGGGATGACTATATGCTGCTCATCCACAATGACAACTTCCCTGGAACTATAAGAGTATAATCCTCCAACCATCATCATGTCCCTATCCCATGCTAGTGGTGGGTCCATAGGTATCCCTATTAAAGGTTTTCAGGCCCACAATAAACTAGGAGTTATACCCCTCTACAATCATCAGCCAATTATCATTTATCCAGTTGATCCTCATACATTGATCCTTAAACTCCAATTCTTCTGGATGTTTGATGGTTAGAGCATGTTAAACTCCAACAATCATCAACCAACGTAACCAACCATCATTTATCGGCTTCATTACCATATACATATGACACCTCATGTAAATCATGATTACCTCCGGGAATCAAACGTGGAAACAGAACATCCCTTTTGCATAGATAATTTTCCGAGCTAGACCCGTTTGATTGCTGGAGGGTATATCGCCATGAAAACATTCAATTAATTACGAGGATTTTCAAAAACATGTGGACCTGCAAAGGACTATCGAACAACAGTAGCGGATCTGTCTACTGCTATGCGGATCGGTAAGAAATGTGTAATGTCTATATAAGGAATCTCTGTTACTATTGAACAGTAATCAAAGTGTTATGACGTATCAAATATATATATATATTGTACTGAATATTGATATACCTGTACATTACATATGTACCTTTTTACTTGTACATGTTTACATATTTAAATGTATATGAAAAAAAATCGAGTGACAGCATGTATACATCTCTATGTATAAGATTATACATACATATATACATTTATATATATATATAATATATATATATATATATATGCATATGTATCACATATCTATGGTTGGATATGTTCACCAATCTTATGTGTTGCATGAGCAATGACATCCATGTTGTGACACCTTCCCTTCAACCAAAGCAACCATTTGTTCGGGTTCCCAAACCCGGTCACGTTCGGTAATTAACCAGCCACCTGTAGGGTTTCATGCATCTGGCATGCCACTTTATGCTGCTGCGGAAAAAATGACCATTGTGTTCACCTGATTTTCCACTGAGTTGTACAAGTATGTGGCATCTCTATGTTGCTCCATGTTTGTCCGTTATATCCCGCAGTATCTGTTGGTTCCCCACCATTTTCTGTGGAAAGAATTGGTTCAGGGAAGAAAAACACACACAAACGAACCAACATCATCTATAATAAAATATTATCTGATAATCAAACATGGCAATGGAAAAAAACATTATTTATGGATGATGTTCCCATCAAAACTTCGATTTATAGGGAATTTTTCAATTGCCACGTTTGAATACGTTTGATGGAATCCAATAATGTTGGTAAAACAATAATAAACCATCCCCAAAATCACCATAAATAGGTGGTGTAAACCATCAAAATAAAGGTGGTTTATTGTTGTTTTACCCACATTAATGATATCCCCTATTCTCCGCCGTCACCACCTTTTTCAGGCAAGCGAAAATCCCGTCCGCCACCCTTTCCCATGTCACGCTCCACGACACCGCTGGAGAGTTTCGACGAGGTTGTCCACCTGGGCCCGTTCTGGATTTATGGCATGGTGGATGTAACTATAATCATCTATAGATATCTATAGTCTATAGTTAATATATGTATACTTCATATAGTATAGCTAGTATATAGTTAATAATAGCTAATATAATAGATCTATATGTATATTCAATTTATGGATTTAGTGGAGATCTAAAGGTTGAAAAACATCAATCAAAAGATTTCTTTATATATATATACATAGATTGTATATTATATATGTAGTCATACATGCAGCTAGATGGAGGAAATGGGGATGAAACCAATCAGTTCATGGGATTGTGTCCCTGAGGATCCAGCTTGACTGCTGGTCAATTGCTCCTATATCTATCTTTTGGCAACCAAAGTTTGTCATGGTATGGTTGAGAAGTGAATGTTAATGCTGCTCTGCTTTGAAAAAAAGCACGTGAATTTTGCAAAGCGGACTGTCATTTGGGGATAAGATCGTATCATATCGTATCCCCAAGCAACGTCAAGTATCATATCTCAGGTGGGGTCCTCTTGAACCATGAATATACCATGCTAACCCCCCACTTTTTCTACAGCCAAGTATCAAGTATATCAGCCGTTGGTTATTCACTATACAATATAACCGGGATTAATGATTCGGATCCCAATCATCTCTTGGTTTGCAGGTTTACATCATGTCAAGAAAATTTCTCCAAACTGTAATAGTTGGTGATTCAACGGATTTATTACGATAGTGAATAAACTAGCCATATTCAATCTTGGCTTAATATACCTGCAAAATAATTAATGAATATGTATCATTTGTATGTGGTTTCAAAAACCAATAATTGCTGAAACTCGTTTGTGTGTGTGTGTGTGTGTGCCATCCGCAAAAAAAGATGGTAGATGTGGATAGGGATGGTATGTTCATGCGTCTAGCTGCTAATCCTTGCAATGGGATGCCATGAGTAGGTAAATCCCTATGAACATGGATTGATGAACATCGTCCAATAATTGTGGGTATACAATCCGCACATGTCAACAAAGTTTCATAGGGTTACATAGTATTAATATATGAACCACACTTGAACAAAGTAAGGTTTACCCATGTTTACAAAAAATCTTAATTTACCAGTACCGTAATGTCAAACCTGGATTAATAAACCCCTAGGCTATTTAATTGGAGGGTACCATTTGAGTATCAAATTACCACTATTACAGGGAGTACCCACTTAATCATGGTTTACTAATTCGGGTTGACATTACGCATAATATTCTTTCTTCCTTCTTCTGGTCCTGCCATGAGTCATGACTCCGCGGTCGCGCCTTGCGCGTCAACGTGGAGATGGTCTTGTGCATTGCCTCCAATCCAGGCGCCCTTTCGCCATAGGAAAACCGGAATTTTGCCTACAGAAATTGGCAGAAAAAACACATATTTTACCCACACAAATGGAGGCATCTCATGACCTGTTCGAATTTGAGCTAAGAAACGTTGAAGTATTGGATTTAAAGATCCAAAATGACGATGTGACCCAGAAGAATTCACTTTTACCAACAACAATCCTGACAGATCCTAACAACATGCTTCTGGAACAACCCGAATTTTTGGTAGATATATGTAGCAAAACCCAAAGGATAGAGCGGATTCGTAGCGAAAGCATATCCCGCATGATACTTGGGGATAGCATTGGTGAATTCCCACTGATTTGTACCCCCGGTACGCCATTGTTTGATGAATTCCACCCCGTAACGAGATGTAACGAGAGTGTGGGATTCGACCAACACAAATTTGATTTGGGCGGTGTCTGAGGTTGCAGTAAGAACCAGTGAAACCTATTAGCCCATAACATACATAAGTTACATAAGGGTATATACGTTTCAAGCTATATTTGCCACAGGTAGTGTAAATCAAAGAAACCCCATGCCGCATGCCTGATTTGGAAATGGCCCTGAACTATTCCCATTGCGCTGCCTGAACCCATTTATCAACAGGATTACAACAGGAAGCAAATATAGTCGAATATCTAATGATCCTCCCATGCCATTGCATCTGGTTCGCGACTATTCGAAGGAAGGACTACTGGTTCTCGCTTACTCCGGCACAAAGAACTACTGTTCCGTTCACCATTCATACATGAAATACACTGCAATCATGAACTCTTTCCTATGTTTATGGATTGCTAGATCACAATCCACGCACTGCCTTCGACTTCAAGTGGATTCAAGCCTGTGGTGGGTATAGCATCTTGGGTCACTAGGACTTCGCTCTGCGCACCGACACTGAAGATGGCAACCAGGATTGACAACCATGTATGGCAACCCCCAAACATCCCAAACAGATGCCTAAAAGTGCTTCCAGGATGGTAGTTGGATGATATGTACCTCTTATGTTCATATGTTTCTAGGTTTCCAACTTTTCTATCTATTGTGGGGTTGCCATAGGGATAAGTATGTGTGTTTTCTTCTTTCAGTCATGTGAATGCATCACAGTTGGACCCTCTTTGGCAGGTTTATTACACAGGCGACCGATCGGTACAGTACATCTAGCATTACAACATGCACATACAGCACAGATACACAGCAACCAAATGCAGGTCAACCCCCTTGTACCCCTCAGTTCACATCAAAACAGCTGCTCGATGGATGTTCATCCCTACCATTCATGTGGAAAATCATAGATTTTGACATGTCTATACTATGAAGTTTCCATGAGCTCAATACAAAATCGTGCAGTTTTTGTCTGATAGCTGAGGGAATAGTCCCTCACTTATGCTCGTTCGGCTGAGCACACGGTCTTCGTTCCGACAGTCAAACCAGCCGAGAACAACTAGAAGATGGCAACATATATAATCATTATACATCTTTTCCAGCAATACGCATTCAGAAATGTACTTGGAAATGCTGGATAGCGCATGGATAAGCGAAAATCAGTGCAGTTCTGGAACCAATCACAGAAGCACCACTGGTGGCACATTGCGGCTGCGTTGCGCCTGTATCCCGTCGATTGAGACACAAATGCGTGGCCGCCGGTCAGCATAGATTGGGTCCACAAAGACAATCTGCGGTGCTGGTGAAATCATCTGGAAGAGACCCATTCAATTGGGGTTCCATGCTTAATTTAGGGGCTGAACTAGCAAATGCTGATAGAGATGGACAAATCTGATTGCATCTAGAATGTGTTCTTCAAAGATCGTCAAAGCAAACCTTCAAATATCAATTCCAAAGAAATATATTGTTTCAGGTGGTCGTGGGGCGATGGGGCAAAACTGGCCCTGCTCAACAGCTCTTGAAACAATGTGAATCAACATGTGAGCATTCTGGGATCTTCGTCTACTAGATGCCTACTAGTTTTTGACAGTTGGAAATTGGCTGATGGTTGTTGGATTCAACCCTTTTAAAGCAAATACTTCAGCGTTTGGGTTTCATCGTCACAAATCTTGATGGAACATCAAAAGTATTTGAAGCAACAAAGAAATGATGTCGGTTCATTCAACGATGGAGAGCTGCCTCAACCGTCCATTTACCATTATTGTCTGTTTGTGAAACATGGGCAGTGCCATTCTCCTTTTAATCAACAAAGCAGTAGGAATTGGGGACGTGGGCCCTGTCTTGTAAGCCAAAAACCATCAAAACCCGAGTTGACTAATTATCATTCTTTTCTCTACAATAAAGAAATAAAGAAGGAAAAACACAGTAATCGCCCAAAGTCTTGACTATCCCAACAGATGATATAATCCCCATGATTATCCCCATCCTAAAATCCAATCATTGTCTCCCACCTCTCGCAGAGTGCCACCCTTGCCATCGTTGTAGAACACCTGGCGGCACCAGCACTAGGAGGAAATCATCAACTCAGATTTCTAGCTGGGAACATCATCAATCATTTACTGGGAGTTTTCCAACCCACTGTTGATTCCCTGCAAATCTTACGTACTGTACCTCAATGAGTGGGTTTGATTGGGAAAATCTGCTCCGTCCGGAAAACATTGTTTATACCACGAAATACAGGTGCTTCCTGCAGATCTTCCCTTGAACTAATCATACTAATCTAGTGAGTGTCCTGCCACTGCCGAAAAGACTAGACAGGTATAATTACGTTTAAATACAACAATGGCGCTGCGCTGAACAATCAATAAAACTTGTCTAGCCAAGATTGCCCTCCATTGGATGAAAAGTAGATCATAGTGAAAGCCTCACTAGTTCCAAGGATACCAGTCATGTATTGGCCTGGAAGTATGCACAGTAACCGTTCAATACATTTATATAATTATATATATATATGTATATATACATACATATACATATACATGTGATATGTAAATAAATGCATGTAACATATATATATATATACATATCATTTCAACAATGAAACAGGCATCTACAAACGCACAAAAAAAAGCTAAAATATCATGTGCAAGGTTCTGAAAACAAACTGACAAACTGGAAAAACAAAAACATTAAACATATGAAAACAAGTACACATTAAAATGTCTCTACTAAGGTTTCCGGTGGCTTTCCAGCTCTATCTCGATCTCCAGTTCCGTTCTGAACTCTTCGTCTGTGCTTCTGAATGTTCCTGACCCAACCCATGCATAGTCTAGATGGATTGTAGGCAAAGCTAAGGCATCTGATTTCCAATATAGCTTCCAGGTTATCCATTGATACGAGTATGTACATACGTATACGTATAAACCAACCATCAATAAGGGTACCCCCATTTTGTGGAAACCCCCATATCATCAAGCGTGTAGGTTAAATCCACATTGATATATATATATATATACGTACATACATTTATCTAACTTAGTGATTTGTTAGTAACATAGTGCCAAATCCTTAATCTTCCGATCTCTATTTATATTATATATATATATTGTACTTACTATGGTGTCCCTATAACATTTTCAAATTTAAAGCATCCCTACTATTGGTTAAGCTATCATCCCTTATCCCATATGCGCAATGTATGGAATATCTATCAACATTTACCCCAAAAATCACCCAGATGCAGGTAAATACCATACATGGAGCATTGGGGTATATGTATATACAGACTTATATATGTCATACATCTATCTTGACCCGGTTGAAGCGTCAGCTCCCAATTGCACGTCGACAAAAACACCGGAACCTCCAAGGTTTCCGGCTCATCGAAGTCGGAGGTCTGCAAGCGGTACACATCCTGCTTTTTGTCTGCGAAAAAGAACGGGAAAATCACGGGGAAAACCATAGGAAAACAGGGACTTGACCCACACAAATAGGGGATTTAGGCAACAAACATGGTGATTTCCATGGGATTTGAGGGAGTTTCAAACATGGCAGGCAATGGGAGATTCCCGAACTAAATGGAGGTTTATCGCTGGAGAAATTATTGGAATACTTTGTAACGATCGGGGCGAATCCCCGGGCAATGATAGGAATATCTGAGGATATGAAGAGATAATAATCATAGTAGAAGTATGTAGAATTGGAGTTGTATCTTCTGGCCATTGACATGAATATAGTTATGATGATAAGATATGATAAAATATGATAAGCTATGATAAGATATGATAAGATATGATAAGATATGATAAGATATGATAATATATAAAAAGATATGATAAGATATAATAAGATATGATAAGATATGATAAGATATGATAAGATATGATTGAAAAAGTTTCCGAATCGGAAAAAACTTCACATAAATAATACCCCAATCTCAGACGCGTAATTGGATGGTGATGCCGGATTCCGCATCGAGGATCGATCCCTTCCTGACATGAACCGTGCGATTTCAAGTCAAGGCTGAAGACCTGAAATCTTGTCACATCCATTTTGTGCTCCGTGTAGAGTGTATTTCCGAAAAAAAGAAAACGCAAATATGCCAGTGAACATGTGGGTAATCAAAAAAAAAGGTTTTTGTCACCATATGTTGAGTGTCAGAAAAACATGTTTCAAACGCTAGTAAATACTATAAATACCCGATACCCAATGAACGATCTGCTTTCTAACACTGACCCAAAATGCAATTAAGTGAATACGTACACTGAGCTTGGAGAGGTGATAGAACTGCTAAGAATTTTAGCACCTGACTCCCCCAAACACTATCATGTCGATGGGCCCTTGGCCCATCATGATAGCTTCCCTTGCTGTGGCTCACATGTATTCAACGAGGTGAAGTATCCAAGGACGTCGCATTTGGCCATACATCCGTCCGTCCGTCCGTCCGTCCATCCGTCGCTCCGTTACTTTACGTTACGTTACGTTACATTGCATTACATGACATGACATTCCATTTCATACAAAAAAATAATCACATTCATCACATTTCACTACAATTGTTTCATACATTACAGTAATTACCCACATTACATGAATTACATACATACCATACCCTACCCTGCCCTGCTCTTCACTACCCTACCGTATCATACAATGCCATACCATACCATGCCACACCATACCATACCATATATTATAAAAATTGCACACATTACACACATTCATGTATCACGTAACATGCATACATCCATCCATACATTACATTACAAACGTTACATACATTACATTGCATTATATTACATTGCATTCAATCACATCGCATCACACGACATCACATGACATTACATTACATGCATTACATACATTACCAGTATGTACATTTACATTTACATACAAATACATTTGCATAGACATATACGAATACATATACATATACATATACATTGATATATACATATACATATACATATACATATACATATACATATACATATACATATACATATACATATACATATACATATACATATACATATACAATACACATAACATACATATACATATACATAAACACATACAAATACGTTTACACATAGACATACACACTTGCACTCATACACACATTCACATATTACATTACATTAAATTGCATTACATTACATTACATGACATTAAATCACATTAAATCTTATTACATACACATATACATACACATATACAACCATATACACATCTACATACATATATATATATACTATACATACACATACAAATACATATACCTTTGCATAAACATAAACATACACATAAACAAAAACATATACATACATATACATACAAATACATGTACAATTACATTTACATTTACATATACAGATACATATATACATACATATACATACATTACATACATACCCTCATAGATTCATACACACATACACAGACATTGCAGTACATTACATTACAAAACATTACTATAATACACTTTTCATTTCACTACATTACATCACATTACAATACATTACAATATATTACAGTTTTATTACATTACATTATATACATACAAATATGTGTAAATAACATTTGATTTGATGTTGTGACATAGTCATACATCCTTTAAGTTACATGCCAGTACAAAACAAAACTATCTATAATGATGCGTGCACTCCCAAAAACCCACGGATTCTCATGTTCCCCACGAGAGTGGCCATTTGGGGGTGCACCCATTTTCAAGAAACCTACAATTTTACGGACATTTTGGACCCTTTGGCAATCTTGGTAATCAAGAGTCCACCATATGTGAGTGTTTTTGCTGCTGATAAAGATGATTCTCCAGAGTACTTATTAGTTAGTTCAACTCATTCAGTTCCAAATCCCGAAATTTGGGTACCCCAATAATTGGATGGTGAATAATCAAGATGGACTTGTGCTCGGCCAGGTTTTTCGTTTCGACCCATACCCAAAACTATTTTGTGCTGGTGACCCCAACCAAAACGCATTGGTTGACCCATACCCCCAGTAGCCCTCTCAGTTTTTGGCCGCAGTCGCGCCACGCAGTCGGGCCGCTGCGGGCCATCCATGGCCGCGAGGGGTGCAGGGTGCCACCAATGGAGGTTTCAAGGGTTGACACAACTCATTGACCCTTGGATATCACAAAAATCTGTAGATTAGCCAGCCTAGCTAGGATTTCTGGTATAGGCGGTATAGGTATATTATATAATATTATATACACATGCATATCGATTTATATAGTTCATGGACCGAGTCAATGGAGATTTAGTCACCATGTCGAAACATGTGCCCGTCAAATCGCCACGGCCGTCCAGCGGTCCACACCATGTCCCCCCAGCCATGAAATAGAGATCTGTAGCGACCAAGCACAGCAGCTCGAGATATCGATTTGTTCTCAGGTTCTCCACTCTGGTCACTGAATCTTCGCATCTGGCGGAATGATAATTCAACGAAGACCTGAAGGAGATGTTTGGAGCTTTCCCGTATACTACATCGAACTGTAAGCATCATCTGTAGTGATGTCGTTGTTAAATCGTTGTATTTCACCCAAATGAATTGGATTTAAAGGCCCAGAAAACGATCGATCTCTACGCGATGAATGAATCAATATGTATAATATATATATATATATTATAATTATTATATAACATTCGAATACAATAACAACATCTGCAAATGCAACCATGTATAGTTCAACATTCAAGTCACTTGGAAAGCCAGACATTTGAGACCAGGAAGTACCGGAAAGATTTGAATCCAGAAGCTTCTGACCAGGCATAGGGTCTGCCCGGGTTGGCACGCCAAGTTTGATGATCTGGGGGCCTCGAATCTTGAGATACAACATGATACAGTGTAAGCACATGTGTCTCAAAATTTGAGTTGATATCATGAATTAGCCGCCACGTAAAATACATTTGCCTACATTGGCTCCTACATGGAACTTCAAACTCCCATTTTTCTCAGAAGTTTTGTGTGTTGTTTTTGTTTAGGTCGCTTGCGGACATTTCCAGTTGTTTGCAGGGTGAAAGAATGGTACAACAACCAAAACTCCTATATGTTTTTTTGGGAGGTTTGAAGTTCCAGGACTCCCGAAAATAATCAGAATTCAGATACGTATGGATCGCATTTTCAGTATGGGACCCTAAAACACGAACACAATCCGTACCGGGCCTACAAGTACTGCCGGTCGCTACGTCCGGATGTGCTAACATTGACGCTCCACTAAGAATATCTTGACTACAGTGACGCTGGTCACGATGAATGATCAGCCACTCATGGACACCTTTCACCATCCAAAGGAACCACCGTTGGACATAGAAGTATCATTCTTCGGTTCGTAAGGTCTCCATCTTTGCCATCTCATGATTCCAACCAGCTGATGGTGAACCCAGAAGTTATCGCCCTGCGTCGCGGCGCAGTCAAGGGCTGAGTGGTACATGGGACACACTCAGCAGGTATACCAAGAAGTTCGATTGAGGTGAATCCGTTGAAACGTCAGAAAGGAACAGGGATGCACTCCGATTTGACGGCAATTGACAGCGAATTCAGGCTGTGCTTTGCATCTTTGCGCATTGTTTTAGCGACTGTGAAGGCCCAACTGAACTGGTCAGGCCCAGGTCAGTAACCAAATTGAGCCGTGTTCAAAACCCTCTGTCGTCCCCCTATACTGCTTGGTTAATCGGATTTCCCACAAGGGATGATGATGAAAATTCTCAATATACTGGCTAGTATAACCCCATGTAAGCAACATGCAACAAGCAAGAGGGGTAGATCGCAGCCGCTATTGTTGACTGTGCAAGTGAGACTGGGATGAGATCACCACCCTCTAAGGGGGTGGGTGGTGGTCTCAATGAAACATGTCATTTATTTTAGATTATTTTAGGGTCCCCACCTCCAAACAATCAAATAAAAAAAAAACACAAATCAGAAAACGGGATGAGATGATTTTCAAGGACCTGAAAAGCCATCCCACAGTCTCAGAGCGGCCCAGGGAGTTTGCACTGACTTTAGTCCTGCTTTCATCATGTCACAACCAAACAAGAGAAGTGAACAAAACTAGGCAAAGCCACCCTGCTGATGACACCATGTTTTCAAACCTTGAAAGCCTTCCCACTCATGAAACGAGTGAATCAGATAAGTGAATCATCAAGGTGTGGCAAGAGTCCAAACCAATTAATTCTAACTGCAGATAACTACAGTAATCTGTGTAAATTTTATTTCACGAAAAAAACTGAAGGCTTCGGCAATTTGGGGATGATTCCCAGCAATCTTTCACGAGATGGCTGTCTCGTGGTTAAACCAAAGGACCAAACGACTTTGGAGTCCAGTTCTGCACCACATGCAGGTTCTATGTTTGGAAACATAGTAAATATGGGTTTGAGAATATGGTATATCCCCAAATATAGCCATTTGATAAGGATATATTTCATGATCATTAATAAAATCATTGCTAATAAGATATCCTGTGAAAAAGACCAAACATAGAAAACAGCTTGTGGTATGGTGTCCCTCTATAGCTTTATATATACTTTATAGTGAAAGATCAAGCAATGAAGGCCTAGAGTTTGCGCAAGTCTTCCCGTCATTTGATGGTTGTATGTATATATACGGCAAAGCCCAGGCGTTGCGCGTATATATATATATATATATATGTATACTGTATGCTGCAATACTTTCACTCAGTTAAACTCTGATTCTTTTTGTGTATCATAATGAGGCTACACACTTACACTACAAACAAAACAATACAACTGGTGGTTCATCCACCATTCACTACAAGGCGGTCTGCCCTAGTATTGATCCAAATCCATTCTTGGTGGGAACATGTCAAATTTTCTATCGTGATTATCTATTGTTAAATTAGATGCTTTACACATCATTAATACATTTTAATACCAGTTGAGTATGATTTACAGTATCTATTGATATCTATTACCCTCTGGTTATTTAACATAGCCATGGAAAATCCCCTAGAAATGGAGTTTTTAATGGGAAAATCATCCAAAATTATCAATGTTCCATGGCTATGTTAAATAACCACAGGGTAATTTTCAAGATCGAGTCAGCGCTTCACAGCAGTCTTATTTCCAGACCCAATGCCCCAGTTCCCTTCAAACTTTGGTGGAAAAACGAGACATGCCCTTCAGAAACACACATCTTGACAGTCGAAGTAACGGTTTGAAGAACCCGTTAAGGCGGCAACCTGGGTTTGACAGTATTCTCAAACGAAAGATTTTCCTGTACTTTATGTATATATCAACAATATTCTTTTATGTCTTAGTTTTTGACCATGATGAGGCCATCCATTTTGACCCATACCCACCCTGGAAAAAAATCCAGTGTTTCTTCATTTTGCTGATGCTTTCGCGGAGGTGACGCAACATGACCTAATCACGCAACAGTCAAATCGTCACAGAGTGCTGCCCAGTTGAGAAAGTCGAATTGTGCTTGTGATCTTACACAAGCCCGTCACACATGCCTCAAGCACTGCTATCGATTGTTTGGGGATCGGAAGATTGCAGCATCCAGCATATTCTTTTGCTGTTTTTGGCACCCAAATTGAATATGTGAAGTCATTGGCAGTTGAACGGTGGATATGCTACACGTATTGAACATTACCATCATTTAACGACCCGAAGCTAGGTGAACAATGGTTAGTATACCATATATACGGAGCATACGAATACTGGTCAGGTCTTGCTTTAAAAGTCCCATCCTCCTAATGTTAAATACCCCAATACGGGTCCAGAAAATGCAGAAATCAAGCACAAAGCCATGGTTTCTACGAGGGTATCTCAATGTACTTAAGGGACCAAGATGGACCAAGAGATGAATCAATTTACAGAATGTTATTTCACCCCAGTTCCAAAATATGTGTAACATCATGTCAGCTTATTTCGTGACATGTCCCCTCATCCTGGAGAGAATGGGCTCCCAAAACATCACCAGCTTTGTCCCTGGAAGCACCAGAAATGGCCCTGGTGCGCTTCCCTATATGCTAGGGCTCAGAATCCCTACACAACAAATGATTCCGAAAAACAAAAGCACCATGGCTATTTCATGTTGGGGATGGAAACCATGATCCCGAAGGATTTCCGTGGATCCCTATGGATCCAGCCGTAGCTTCAGTTTCGGAAGTATGACTGGGGTATGATGACTGGGGTCAAAATCGAGAGAAGTATTTGGAGCCGGAAGGGATGATCATTCATGACGCCTCCAGCGATTTTTGGGGATCCATGGGTCGCCTATTTTGAAACAAACCAATTGCCAGTGCGTGATCCAATGTTCAGCCTCCAGCCAATCAAGCATCGCAGCGTCTGCAAACATGTCGACCGAAACAAAGGAAGGCATGGGTATGGCTCAAACATGGGCTACAGATATTTAAGCATGCAAACATGCAGATTCCAAAAAAATTGAGCCATACCCAAATCGGAAGTGCAATCAACATGATTGATGCGGCAGTCTGCAAAGGTGAGTAATTACTTGCATTTTGGATAATTACTGACTTCGCGTACTTCCCACAAAATCAAGGAAAACCCAAGCATTCACACCTTAGAAACTTATTGTTTACAACGGAACGCTTCTTCAATGGCGCCCTTTCTATATCTACCTGCTGGTGCTAGGACTTACTCCCAGTCCAGGGTCCTTTGACTTGATCTACCAGGGTCAAGTTCACATCCGCCAAAAGGAAGTCATATGGAATATAAATTATTGTATCCATATATTCTTGATATTAGATAATATATTTTATTTTATTTCCATATAGAGTATTACTTGATCACCATTTGATCACCATTCTTTAATCATCTAATCGTATCTATACGGATCACATTGGATCACCAGATATCGGTATTGATGGACCCTCTCAGGATTTTCGACCAACCCACTGGACCGGGCCTCGCGCCCCATATCTCGACTTTTGGGACTAACATATGGTACACTCACCATGGTAATATCATTTATTATCCAAGATGTAGCAGCTACATCAACTGAACCAAGTAGCAAGGACGCACATTTTTCTGCTTGCATCAATAGTCATCAATCATGTCAACCAGAAATCGGAACCCGTTGCCGTCACGTGGGGACAGCAACATCGTCGCCAGCAATCGCCCGCGTAAGCTGCCAAAAATCAGCGCGGAGCCGGCTCAGCCGTATCCAGGATTCTCCCGGATAGTTGCAACTGCAATTTGGAAAAATCAATGTGGGATGCCCCAACTTATGGCAATTTGATAGGGAGATTAGATGATCATTGATAGAATCTGACAGAATCTGATAGATTGAAATAGAACTGTGACCTTAATTTCAGTCAGAACCAAGTTTAGGGAAGACAACAACTCTTTGCTGATGGGCAAGTTGCTTGAACATCAAGGTTGATTAGCTGTCCAAAAGAAGACAGCAAGCCTTGAGCCGTTGGGAGCTCTTCGTCACATCTTCATCATCAGATATAGTACAGCATAGTGGTACATATAGCAGTTCTAAGAAAACGTGTCTTGCAATTTACATCATCTCAACAAAACAGAAGACAGGTTGACCACCTCACAACCATCATTTTGGCTTGTTGTGTGATCTGTCGCAAACTCTCTGACATCCCAAATGGAAAGGTTTTCCAATCCAACGCGTCAAAAACAATAAACACAATGCCAATGTATGTTGATCTTTTGCTGGATGTTTGTCTCAATCTGTCCCCAAACTATTCTTGGCTTTTCACTTAACTGAAAGGTTGCAAGGCTGCTGTGTCTGGCTTCCGCTTGGCGCTGCGGGCGCCAGCTCTCCAAAAGTGGCACCCGTTGATGAAGCAGGCTACATTCATCAGCCTGATAAATGCTCATGGTAGCTCAATGAACAGTTTATTTTTGCAGCCTGACATTGATATACAATGATAGATGTACGTATATGATATATACATATATATATATATACATATATACTAATATAATTCAATATATATATATATAATTCAATATATATATATACATTAATATATATATATATATATGTATATATATATAATTATACGATATATCATATATATATATATATATCGTATATATATTATATAATATATAGTACAATATGTATATATATATATATATATAATATCATGTTGGCGCCTGATTAGTGTGGGCCCCCCTCCTCCCCCCTAAACAAATTAGGGGGACTCAATAAATCCAAAAAAAAATGGGACCAGGTCTGGGGATCTCAGGATGATCAACTTAAGTAAGGATTTCAAGTGATGTCAATTTACGTTCAATTCATTTTCCTTTTGAACTTCCAAAAAATCTAAGGATTTGAAAGGATTTCAATTGATGTCAATTTACTTTCAATCTTTATAACTTAAATGACATCTAAAAATAAGTAAGAATTCCAACTCATATCCATCTACGTTCAATTCATTTTCCTTATAAAAAAGGAAATCAAAGGATAAGTAAGACCTGCAATTCACATCAAATTGCTTTCAATTTATTTTCATTTTGGGACCAAAAGGAAATGAAAGGAAAAGTCAGGATTTCAATCATCTCATCTCACTTTCAATTGATATCCCTTTTAGACCCAAAAGGAAATGAAAGGAAAAGTAAGGATTTCAATTCATCTCATCTTACTTTCAATTCATCTTCCTTTTAGCCCCAAAAAAAGAAATGAAGGGAAAAGTAAGGATTTCAATGCATCTCATCTCACGTTCAATTGATCTTCCTTTTAGCCCCAAAAAAAATGAAGGGAAAAGCAAGGATTTCAATTCATCTCATCTTACTTTCAATTGATTTTCCTTTTAGGCCCAAAAGGAAATGAAAGGGAAAGTAAGGATTTCAATTCATCTCATCTTACTTTCAATTGATTTCCCTTTTAGACCCCAAAAGGGAATGAAAGGAAAAGTAAGGATTTCAATTAGATTCATCTTACTTTCAATTGATTTCCCTTTTAGACCCAAAAGGAAACGAAGGGAAAAAATTGGATTTCAAAGCATCTCATCTTACTTTCAATTGATTTTCCTTTTAGACCCAAAAGGGAATGAAAGGAAAAGTAAGGATTTCAATTAGATTTATTTATATACTTCCAATTAATGTTCCTTTTAGACCCCAAAAGGAAATGAAAGGAACAGCAAGGATTTCAATTCATCTCAACTTACTTTCAATTGATTTCATTGGATTTTCCTTTTAAACCCAAAAGAAAATTAAAGGAAAACTGAGGTTTGCAATTCAGATAAATTTACTTTCAATTGATTTTCCTTTACAACATAGATGAAATCTGAGGATAAGTAGTAAATCCTCTAGAAATCCCATACAATAAATCCTTTTGAAATATCACAGAGGTCCAATAGAAATCCTTTAGATAAGTAGGAAATCCTATGGGTATTTTTTAAGCCCCCAAAAAAATCTGAGCACAATAGGGTACCACCCAAACAATTGTATTACCGAGTATCTGAGGCAGTCATGGGCTACCTCCTTGAAAAAAATGTTTGGGTGCTGTCTTTTAATAAGGGTTCAAAAAGAGATTGGTGGATTGGGGAATCTTGCATATTTTAGGATTTAAAATAGATGTGGCCTTTTGAAAGTAAATGGACCAGCTTTACCCAAGAAAGGTGAGGAAAGCGTTTTGTTTTTTTTAACCCCAAAAAAATCTGAGCACAATAGGGTACCACCCAAACAATTGTATTATTGAGTATCTGAGGCAGTCATGGGCTACTCCCTTGAAAAAATGTTTGGGTGCTGTAAAAAGAGATTGGTGGTTTGGGGAACCGTGCATTTTAAGAATTCACAATGTTTCTTGCCTTCAAATGTAAATGGAATAGCTTTATCCAAAGGAAACTGGAAAAAAGTGGTTGGGTTTTTTTCACCCCACAAATTCTGGATCTCATTTTTTCTCATGAAAAAAAATGGGTCTGAGAAAAAACTTTGCACAATAGAGCCCCACCCTAACCAAAATCAGGATCCTGAATTATTTTTGAAAAAAAAAAACACAATACAGGGCCATGCCACTAATCAGGTGCCAACATTAATATATATATATATATACATACATGCATATACATATATATATATAGATAGATACATTATATATATATATGTAGATATAGATACATAATATATGTATGTATATATATATATACATACATACATATATATATATGTATATATATATATATGTATATATATATATGTGTATATATATACATATATATATATGTATGTATCTGCATTCTATAATGCAGTATATATATATACATAGTATACATTTTGAACGTAACCAGCCTGAAGGCATAGAATGGATTGGAATGGAATGGTATGAACATTTGCAGGTTTTAATCCTATTTGTTCAAAAAAAAGAACAGGGGTCCCCTGCAAAGAATCCCTCATAACAACCCAATGATAGAATGCTGCGAAATGCATCGAAATGCATCTGCCCTACATTGCCCATCCACTCCTTTTTGGTAAATGGAAAGCGGGGAACCCCCAAATCATCCATTTTAATCATTTGTTCCACTATAAACCAGTTTCTGTTGGGATTTTCCAGTATAAACTCTCCATTTTAGGAATCCGGGGATCCCCCATAGATGGGCCGTCAGGTTTGCTCAATGGGTACGCAATCCATTCGCAACTCATTCACTGCTGCGAACACTGAGACCATTCTCACGCCTTTACGAAACTTGTTCCTTGGGGAATGCCTCCATCGTACTTACACAATGATTAAAAGAAAAGGATCGCGATCAACGGAAATTTATACCAGCTGCATCTGAGCTTCAAACATGGTTTCCGCTCATGGAACCAATATCAGAGAAACTCTCTGAGAGAGGGAGAGTCATTTCCTCAAGTTTTTTTCCGTTCCGGAGGTGAATGTAAGGAGAGGGAACGTTAGAGACCGAACCGAGCATGAGCCAAGGGAACAATACCTCTGTGCCCATGGTCATGCTGTCAAAACCATTTCAAAAACCTAAGACCCCAAAGACAAAGATCACACAATGGACCAAAATTCTGAACTCGTCACATTACGCCCTCATCTTTTGGATTATCCAAAACTTGGCACCAACCCTCAAGTGAGCACTCCACGCTGTCTTCTGACCACATTACAATCATTCCAGAAATGAACCCGACAAATTGAGGATTTCCCAACATTAAAAAAATGCTGAACTATCATTTCTGACGGTTGCTTGCACCTTGTTTGCCTAAGCTCCACAAAAAACCTCATTGCCCATGCCAAACTCGCGCAGCGAGCTTCAACAACAGGCGCTTTGGATCGGATCGGATCGCTTCCTGTTGCGCAACGGATCAGCGTCGTCGGCACAACGGATCTCAAAGAGTGCGCGTCCTGGCTCCTCCCAGGCTGAGGCCGAGCTCTTTGCTCTACCCACCTGAACTTAGGACCAGGATGCGATGGCAAAATAGGGATCCCGAGAGGATATCCCGCTTGGGAAAACGATGGCCAGAAAGTGGATGGAAGTTGTCCAAAAATTACTTTGCTTCGAGTGATCCCCACCACGATACTTTCTTTGGAATATAGTGTGATACAGATTTTGACATTCTTTTTCTGGCAAAACTTTAT
>BGPT01002598.1:47664-60058 GCA_003297045.1 Symbiodinium sp. clade C Y103
GAGGAGGAGGAGGCGGGAGGACGAGGTTGTCCACCCCCGCCCCCCCCCCGCGCAGCTGTGATAAAATCTAGTAACCCTCACCTGGCAGGTGGGGAAAAATCAGACACCGCCAGATTTTGTCAAAAGGGTTGGGAATCACCAGCAACTTCACTGATGGGGATTGAACATGATTCAACCTTTTTTGGTGTGACAAACCAGGAAGAGTAGAATAAGTCAGTCATTCCCTTTGTCCTCAATTAGGTTTCTGCATGTATAGTCAGCCTTTCAAGCAAGAACGAGGATTCGACTTCATTCTCCTTGCGGGGGCTGCCAGTTCCAACAGGGAAATCTCTGGAGATCCCTAGCGAAAATGGGCTGCCGACGCAGGGGGAAAGGCGCCAGGCTGCATGCAGAATAAAGTTCCGCGACTTGTGATCTCAGAGGAAAGAACAATTGAATTAAGGTTGTAGATAAAAGTTTGAATTTTTACATAGTACAAATGTATGATATATATAATATATAATATGTATAAACACACTAATCATAACATATATAGATATATGTATGCATATATATATATACATACGTATGAATGTATGTACATGTATATGTTCAGGAAAAAGTAGCCATTATGTTTATTCAAAATAAGTGGTTACCACGTATCTGTCTGTATATCCATCTAATCCAACCTTTCAAATCCATCTCTATATCATCTTATCTGATCTATCTACCTATCTACCTATCCCAAGCAAATCCGATATCATATCATCTAGCCCAAGCTAGTCAAAGCTATTTGTCTAAAAACCATATTACGCTATTATTATGTTTATGTAGAAGTATATATGTATATATATAAAGAGCTAATGCGAATCATCATTCATCTACTTACCTAGTTGTCTGTCTATCTACTGTATCAAGATTCTATGTATTACCATCTGGTTATTTAACATAGCCATGGAAAATGGCTGATTTTGGATGATTTTCCCATTAAAACCTCCATTTATAGGGGATTATCCACGGCTATGTTAAATAACCAGAGGGTATATTGGATTTTTAAAGGTGCCATTACAATCTCTGCGAGTCTGGCATTCAACAGCCACAACTGCGCACTATGACCAACCACTATGACATCCACCATGGACATCACGACGATATCTTGAGAGGAACAAATCGGGATATCAAATAAGAACATGTAAACACATACAAATTAACATGATACAATAAGGAACACACACATTAAATTCATTACATACATCATTTTCAAGAGGAAAATACATAAACACAGAACAAACAAATAAACATGGAATGCACATGTAGGAAAATAAATGAACAAACATAAGCCTCTATGAAGAAACTATACCAGCATACTCTATAATGGACAAAGACCGTATAAAAATACAAAATAATCAGATTGCTGACATCTGATGCTTGCCCCTTCCTTCCTTTTCCTTCCTCTTCTTTCCTTTTCCTTCCATTCGTTTTCTTTTCCTTCATATTCCTTCCTTTTCCTTAGACACATGTGGGGTAGGGACGAGTTCTGGGGCGAGATTGGGCGAGATCATTAAAAAATACAAAAAAGGATATCGTGGTTTCTTGTGGGCCATGCCACGGTTGTTCCTGCAGATGTTTATTGGAACCGATTTGAACCTTTGAGCCTATTTAGATTGATTTTGCGCTTTAAAATACTTCAATTGTTTTGTTTGCGTGTTCTGCACCATTTATTTAAACAATCTGCATGATCAAAAGTCTACAAAAAACCTTGCGCCTTAGATTTGACACTTATAAGTTAAAAGTAGTTATAAGTAATGAGAAGATATCTCCTCCATACCAGAGGCACTTGGGCAATCTGCTTGTCTGCAAACAAGGGAGCATTTCTGAATCAGGTGTCCCAGACTAAAACTTGAAACACAACCAGGGGGTGCCAATTAATGAGATCGATTTGGACAATCAGCTTCCAGAATTCATCTCCCCTAACCTTAGGACGCACATTTTTCAAAAGCGCTTCGACTTCCACACTGGGGAGTATCTGAAAATTCTGACGCGAGAATTGATTTTAAAAGGCATTTGCCTTTGAACATGCATGGACATAGGAAAGACATGGAACCTGGGTAGTGAAAATAAAAGACATGCACAGAAAACATAGAACCAAGTATACACTGCATGTCTTTTGATTGGCCTCCAATGGACGTTCCGAAAGACAGGCAACACAAGTGCTTTCATGTTGTGGTTTGCCTCGAATTTCCGTGGTTCTTCGCATCGTCTTTTTACGCAAGACCAACAAACACACATTGAACTGGGTCCCAGGTATAAATCAACACAAGAGTCATAGTAATACGGTATACCATGTAACAACTCGTAACAACATGTAACATGTAACAACACATATCAAACACTACAACTTCAAAAGGGGATACAGCAAGGGGATCGACAAAGGCTACAAGACATCGATATCCGAGTCATAGAAAACCATTGTGACTGGCCGTGTTGTTTTTGAATGTTGTCTTGAGGGCCCAGGCCTGGGCCTTGAGGGAGATGAACCTAAAACTCATAACACAAACATACCTGTTCTTGAGGAACCCCCCCAAAAAAATAAGATCTTCCCTGCATCGATTCCAAGTAGCTGACGAAGCTGCGGCCAGTTTTGGTTCTGTGATCCTAGCTTTGCTGGTTTTTGATAGGACATTTTTTCCTGCTTACCGTCTGGTAATTTAACAAACTATGGAAAATCACAATTTTTCATGGGAAAATCCACTATTTCTATGGTCCATGTTCAATAGCTATGTCACGAATTGCCAGAGAGTAGTCACAAGTTCGCAGCTTTGTGTTGTACATCTGGAGGAGATCGCTCACTCCACTTCCAAGTTGCAGACCGGACAGGTCTCTTCACCCGGCTGCACCTTGGGGCTGTCTCGAGGTGCAATACCCCAGGACTTGTCGCGAGGAAGCAACTGACAATAGTTGCAAGGGGGTTTCCTGACAATGATGGGGAAAACTGGGAAAACATGGGAAAACTCATTAAGACTCTGCGAAACATAAGTTGGGACGAAAGACACATGCTGCATTTACCTGTGCAAAATCAATGATTAGGGCAGAAAGCAGCATGCAGACGGGCATGTCTGAGACAAGCTGAAACAAACACATTTTGGACACCAAAATAAGTCGTAACATAAGAGCTCCAGGCGGTACTAACCCTGCAGCAGGCCTTGCGTTGAACCCCCGTCCCCAAAATTTCAATGTTTCAATGCGCGTATTAGCAAAAGTGACTCTGGGGGTTTGATTATTTCGTCCAGTGGAGCTAAAGCACCTCAGTTCACATTGGCATTGAACTTTCGGGGGTTAAGGGGTTGTACTAGATGGAAAAGGTGTGAATATTTCGTCCATCTAGGGTAGTACATCAACTATTTCTATGGTCCATTTTCCGTAGCTATGTTAGTTTACTGAAGGGTATCATCATTCGTCTTCCTTTGAAGGGTACCAATTGGTATCACCCAGACTGGGCTCACTTCGGGATCATCATCCTATCGTCCTCCTGGGCTCTCAGTAATGGCCAGTAGAACCAACAGATGTGCATTTTTCATAGGGAACGTGCCGGGAACATCTTGAATATGATGATGAAGTACTGGAGTTTCCGAGCACCCTGCTTCCAGACAAACCCATATGGTTGGACATAAAAAGCATGTTTTAAATGATCCAGTGCTTGATGAACATTGCACTCCACCCTGGAACTGATCCACGGGAATTACAAACGATATCCAGATTGTCATCCGAAAAGAGTCTCATTTCATGAGACAACATGAGGAACTGTTGGTGCTTATATATATATATATATGATCATACATGTATTTTACATTTTACATGTACCCCAAAGTGCATGGCATCTCTCGGTCTTGTAGCGTGTGACAAAATCGTTGGAAAAAAAACTGACCTTACCCATGCGCCGTGACTCCCGCCATGGCACTGCATTGCTGCAACGGTCGCAGCTAAAGCCAAAGCAAGGTCGAAAGGCCTGGTCGATGGCTGTCGTTCTCGCCCCTCAAGGCCATATTTGAATGGGATCAACACATGTCAATGATGCAAACAGCACCAGAACGCAATCTTTATCATATTTCAATATATTCAATACGTCTTAATGGATTTGGTTGGTATGTTTTGATATATTCGGCGTTCGTTTCTGGACATATTAGGGGCCAGAATTCAGCGGGTGAAATTACCATGGTTACCCGATGTTACCCCAATGAACAACTCTGCAGGCTGCAGGTTTCTGGAAAACCCAGTCTGACCATCCAAGCATCCCAAACCATCGCAACCCGCCAGAGTTGGCATGATTTTCTTTACATGCTAGTAACGTAAGTTTAGCCGGCATTCTGAAGTGGGTTCTTTGAGGGTCTGTGGTGGTAGTGTTTGGTAAATGTAAATACACGTGGATGATCTGGGTAAGTAACACTGAGGACATACATACACAACAGCTATCGAATCGAAGGAACCTAAAAATGGATAAACATGGAACAACCTTGCCACCATGACAAAAAAATAGGAGGCAATAACATGAAGCAACACCACAATAAACAACAGTTCGAAACAGAACATGGCCAGGTTTTCCAGGGATTTATCATCGAACTGAATTGGCCATGGCTTCCATATATCGGAATGTCAACAAAGATCTGCTATATAATATAGTCACATCGGACATGCTGATGAAAAATCCAAACGTTGTTGTCTGCTTTGAAAACACATTGTGACGTGTCCACATATACATGTTATACAGTACAACCAGAATATGTGTATAAGACTTTCGAGGTCTGATAAGTCGATGTATCAAGAATTATCCCAAGTCACATGACGTAGCTTCCCTTGGAACACCTTGGAACACCTCCAATTATCAGTCAGAGCCTTGCTGAGATGTTCGGCGTCATCGCTTCGCAGCCAATCCGCCAAGGACGTCATTGTGTCACACACCTCACCGGCGCGGGGGCGTAGAGGATCATCCCCTTTGGTTTGAGAAGTTAGTTTCGCTGAAGGTGGGTTGACTATTCAACTGAAATTTCAAAGTGTATGTACTGCACCATTCAAAACAGCTGTAACTGGGTGAAAGTAACCAAAACATATATCCAGATATTATATGATATTATGTTATTTGGGAAGATACTTGCTTTTGGTGGGTTGATAATTTCAATCCATCCAACCCCAACAGAAAAATGGAGGTGGGGTTAGAAGCTACTTCAAAAAATGGGATGCAACTAGCACTCGCCCAGCAAAATCATACTATGACGGAAAAGCACCTTCTGCAACTGTAACCTAGACAGCTTCTCAAAAGGTATTTGGAGCACTAGGGAACATTTAGCATATATCATATATATATATGTGTGTTATATGAAATATATGTCCTATATATAATCTAAATGTAGATAGACACACACATATATATATATACATAATACGGTTTGTCATATGTATATATACACACCATATATATACGCATATCACATACTATACGTATATATTTATCATATATATATATGAGATGCACCATATGTATGTATACATGTTAAAATCATATATATAAATATTTACATATTTAAATATATATATATATGAATATATAAATCATATGTGAATATATATATATATATATACACACACGTTTTGTTTAGCAAATCATATATACATATTAAAATATCAAGTATCATATGTATATTATATATATATATTATCTATAAATAGATAGAAAACATATATGTCACATTATTAGCTTCACATTATCTATTATATTTAAGATATATATGGATACAATGGAATCAGTCAAATGACCCTTCCCTCTTAGTGTACACCATAGTCAGGGTATGTCATGGTAAGTCCACCAAGTGTGTGAAAGACCCCCATGATCATGCTTGTGTTATACAAATACAGAGTTCCACAAACCCATTCATTCCCCTCCGGTGGATTAACAATTAAAAAAGCTACTGAAACTGGCCCATTCATAGTTGTTTTACCTGCAAAAGTGGTATTTTTTCCATAGTTATGTCAGTTTACCAGAGGGAACATTAAAATCGGCATATTCTATGAAAACATATTCTTCCTGCACCTGTATGAAAGATTGCTCATGTTTTTTGCGGACAAAAAGGTATGGTTCATGGCCAGCAGGCCATTCTGCGTCAAGGCACTGTCTCCCAGGTGTGCTCTTTCCCTCCAGCAGGTACACGTGGAAGAAGCTCCTTCCTGATCCCGGTCCGTCATAGCCAACGCGTCAGCTTACCCTCTGGTGAACTAACATAACTATGGAAAATCACCATTTTCAATGGGAAAATCCACTATAAATGTCCATTTTCAATAGCTATGTTAGTTTACCAGAGGGTACTGTCCACAACTGCCAGAGCTATCGAAATCAAACAACATCCTCCCCCTTCTCCTCCTTTTCAGGGGGAATGGGGAGGGGGGTAAAAGCTGAACGGGGGGTAACCCCCCTCACCTCCAGAAATATTTCTCGGCGAAATCGTGGCATCCGGAAGACCCCCCCCTACCCCTTTCAGAAGCCTAAAAGACACGTGGGGGTGGTAATATTTCATGTGGTCAGGTGAAATATTTATTTCTCAGAAATTTCTTGCCTAACCTCCCCCCCAAAAAAAATATTCCAAGGATAAGAGGGGGGGATCAAAAAGCGGTCACATCCAGTTCTACTGTAAAGTATGCACTCTGTAATGTTCATGTTTTTTTCGTCAACATGCGGGTATGGGCAGAAGACATGGCTACCCCAATTCCTATCGACATGACCAAGACGTGTGCAATCCAATCACAGCAGTGCGCAATTCATGTCCAGTAGAGTTCAATTTCTTCAACCTAGAAAGCTGATCAAGCATGCATCAACTTTGGGCTGTTTCCATATCTTTCCACTGTTTTTTCTGATTCCTGGACTGGAACTTCCACTTAGTAGACCACACTTGCGGTCATTACTTGCCATCTCTCAAGGCTGTAGATACCCTGGCCTTCAAGGCATTCGTACAATTTGGTATAATAGGCAACCGCACGAGGCAGAATGTGAAGAAACTGTCCTGTAGCTCTCTGGTCAACTACAGTAGTACGCACATACAATCAAATATATAATTGGTTTCATTGCTTTGAAGCATCATTTGCATCTATTTGCAAAGTAGTACACTATCTGCGAAGCAAAACTCACTCACTCATTATTTCAAGTACTCATGAACCTGGATGATGCACTTGAAAAATGTTAGGGACAAAAATAAGCGAAAAACCTGGTATATGGTGGATCTTTTCTGGAAGTCGTTAGCAAGAAATCAAGGATCTGCCTCGTGTCGAAACCAGTGTACCCCAAACATCAACATGGTAGAAGTTTCGCAAGTTTCAATAATCCAAATTTTGAAGATGTTCATGCTTCCGTTCAACCTTCTGGAAATCACAGCACTGGAAAATCCTCCATGAATGACCATGAATGTAGGCCTTCTTGGGAAAGCAACCAATATAAAATATAATTACTGTGGAATTTCCAGCCAGCCATGTTTGATTACTGGAGGATATTGCTATTTTTCAGTGATACCAGATTATCATGAATCACCATTAGATCCCATAGAAATCCCTTTGAATCACCATAAAATCACCATTTTTCAGCGATTCTTGGAGATTCCCATTATTTTCGCAAGTGAGACCGTGGCAGTGAGATCACGATCGATCGAGACACGCCATGTGCGTTCCGAGGTAGGCCATCCAAGTCCTGAGCTCAGCCCGAATCGTTGATTCATGGAGTAGACTTGATATGATAAACCCATTGCCATAAACTATCCCTAATTTTACCATAAATAAATAGGTTAAATAGGCGGTGAACATTTACATACAAACAATCCGAAATAGGAGGATTCTTGTTGGGTTCAATCAGTGGTTTGTGTAGACAACGGCTTTCTCAAAATGGGAGAGACTTCAATTTGCGGCCATTTTTAACTGGCAAGTACTGACAAATTAAGAATGGATTTTGATTTGGGGGCCATTTGTTCAAACACGAGGTTGGGTCCACTGCTCAGGTAGCGTACCTCTTCTTTCATGCAGGTCTGCTAGGCTGTACAGCTGTGGACCTCAAATGACCATTATCAGAGGGGAATAGTTTTCTATCCTGAAAACTGCGACTTCCAACTCTCAACTACTATTGTCGTCCTTTTCTTGAGTGGAAATCAAAGTACTTAGCAGGTTTCAGATTTTCCAGGCAATTATGTAGACTTCAACCTGGTAGAAGCAATGTGACCCGTGGTGAAGTTTGGCCACCCAGAGCCTGTGAATTTTGCCATGAAGATGATCAACCTTCAAACTCCATGGAATGCCAACAATCCGACTCAGAAACCAACCTGTTTTGCCACAAACTCCTTGATCCATCTTGATCCCTTTTTAGTCGAGGTATTGTTGCGCATCTCGATTTGTTGCGAAAGGACGCAGGCGACTGTAGCAGTGATGCCATTCGGAAAAAGAAGAGGCGAGGGTTTGGTATACGATTCAAATTATGCCATAATCATGTAATGTATACACAATTGCTTATGTTTAATGAGGTGATCCCAATTCATATCAAAATCAACAAATGCCTAGAGGCGTGACATACTGACATACGACTTCGGCATACTTCGGCTTAGATTTGAGATGATTTCAGTGGTTTCATGTGCGTCTTTGTACCTTCTCACTTGTTGATATTTAGCTGGTTACCTTGCAGTTGTTGACACCCGACTCGATGATTATTCAACATGCTGAGTAACCAAGTTGAGAAGCCTTACTTCATGGTAATTTTCATGGATATGGAATCCAATCAGTACACGCTGATCTACTGATTTCCGTTACCCTAATCTTAAATGTAAATCCCACTGAGTGTGGGATGAATAAGTGATTAACCGATTCCAAATCCCAATGTTTTGCGTGCAATACCGCCACGCTGTTTCTGAGTAATATCCTATGGCTACAGTCCATTATGTCTGATTGTCTGTTTACGGCGCGAATGTTCGTTAATTTCAACGCACTACGAACGTCAGCAGCGCCAGATCTTCCAAGCATCGGCGTGTCAACGCAAAAATCCTCATTGATGGAAGAAAGCTGTGACCTACGCACGCATGTCGGTGGCGTGTCGCAATGCACGCCCCGTGTGAAGAAAATGGGGAACATAACTACTGACTACATGTTACTACATGTACAATATCAGATGTGGGATATGCATTGGACGTATATGGATGGTTGTAAGTAATACACTTAACATATCACTTAATACTACCGTGGGCTTCCAAGACCCTTGAAATCGCAGGCACCTTGAAAAACATGATGTTTTCCCGGAAAACACAATGTTCTGGATCTTCCATGTTTTTGCAATCTCAAATCATCATGATTCCCATCCTTTGATGTTCTCAGCTTGCTTGTATTCCAACACATATCCGTTATCATCCTCAATATGGCACTCTTTTTTGTGGTATTGCTCACCCTGCATCGTGCCCATCCTGTAGCACTGCATGACAATAGATTCAAAGGGAATGGGTCAGTCAAGGATAAAGGCAAAAATTTTTGGAAAACTGGCTATGAAGTGTATAAACCACTGTAGTTTTTCTTCCTGCCACAAATCAGAAATAATGTCCCCATATGCTTCGGATTTTGAATTTAACAAAATGTGAGACCACAGGGCCAGCAAAAACCTCTTGGCGGGTATATCGCTGGGAACCACAATAGGTATCCCTCTTTTTCGGACGGGTTTTTACGGGTTTTCTACTGGTTAGGAAACACAATGTTTTTCCAAAACACAATGTTATCCACTACAGGTTTTCTTCAAGTTACTGCGGTTTTCTACGGGGTCCCTGAGATTCAATCATTGGGAGCACTATTTTTTCGAACAAAAAATCACACAATCTGAATGTGACACCGTAACGTCGCAATCCAAACCATCATGGATCCTTTGTTTAAACAAGTTCCCTCGCTGGTAGACTAGGATGTGACCCCCCAAGAGTCACCAACTGGAATTGAAAACCAGATTCATCGTGTGATCTTCACTGCTACAGTAACCTACTCAACACTGGCCACGCCCACATCAAAAGAAAACCTTGTGATTATTTCACCAAAGCAGAAGTTGGTGGAGGGATGTGTTCCTTCACTAAGCAGCGAGGATTAACCAACCCAGGATGAATCATCGAATCATATGATTAAAGTATCAAATTAATCTTTCAAAACATGGGATTGTGAGAAAACACAATGTTTTTGAAAAAACTTTGTTTTGACATTCAGGTATGTAAAACACTACGTCTTCAGAAAAATATGAAAATTTTACAGGTACTTGAAGCGTATGGTACATGGAAATATACATATTTACAAGTCAAGTAGTACAGTATATATGCCTGGGGACATGTCCAAATAATTGGAGGTATTAATCAGCAATCATGGGACATCTTTGGGGATATGATATGAAGCACACACAATGAGTCGAGTTTGTCCAAAAATCAGGATATCCTGCGCCAAATTGCATCTTTTGTGTATTGGGGGGTGCCCTATTTTCAGACAGCACCAGGATCATCGTACCAGTATTTTTTGTATTGGCCCTCCTTATAATTTCACCATCGACTGGCATTGTGGGGGGATGTTGTCGACCCGGGAGGGCCCCTTCCCAGGCTTGAGGTGGTTAAGCAATCAAGGTGGATTTACAACCGACAAACATCCGGTTGGAAATGCGGGCAACCCACACGCAAACCTAACGACTTGCCATTTGGAAGCTTCAAAACCTTAAAGGAATGGGGTGTATGTACTAGTTTATACTATATACTATTGGGGTCTTCAGGTTAGATTACAGGACATAGATTAAACATGATTAAACACGATTTTGTTGGGGGCATTGATTTTTTATCCGCTTCCCTGTTTCACCCAAACCTAGGATCGCATTTTGTGGGTTGTAAACAATTTCAAGCATTCAAAAAACGCAAAACATTATTTTCAGTAAGGGTCTGATTGGTGGTTGAGAAACCACCCTGAACAAATGTTATATTCATCGTTAGGGATCATTATCCCAATTCCAGGGCTGAACATAAACAAAAAAATATTTTGGAAACCGCCAACCCAAAAAAATTCTATGGCAATAAACTATATCGAAATTATACGGCAAGTAGGCATGTAATTTATGTTTCATGAGTGGAAACCAACTATCAACACACAACTCTCAATGACTCTACACAGAAGGTCATGAAATGTGATGTGTATGTGTGTTGAGAGTGGTATTAGCCAGTCATCAACTATCATCCAGTTGGGAACCTCAATTCGTAGCTCCAATTGGTTCCTTATTTCATGACGGGAATATGAATAGCCCAACTGTAGCTCAGCTCACTGTTCCTTCCAATCATTGGATGGTCAAACACAACTATGGAGAAAATGCTGAACTGTGAAACCTGTGATTGCATTTCATGATAGTTATCCACAAATTTAACGTGCTGATTTGGGGATGATTTACGGCATTGGTTTTGCCACAAATAATCATTCATTACTGTAGTCACAAATAATAATCACTACCAGGTAGTGCCCGGCCCATGCCGGGGCGGAAGTTTCGAACGAAGTAAGACAACTATAGGAAGAAAATGGCCTATGGGAAACTTTTTGGGATGCAGAAAAAACCAAGTGTTGAAGTTGTGAGGTGCACCAACAAATGAGCAAACGGCTGTTGAGATGCCAATGACATGATATGAAACAACCCATTCACAACTGACCGGCTGAATCAAGGAACCAATGCATCGATGAATCAATCAACCAATGAAAGGATGAAGCAGTGAACGGATGAAGAAAAAAACAATCAGTGAATGAACCAACCAATGAATCAATGAGTCATGGAATCAATGGATCAGTGAATAGGCCAATCAATGAATCAGTGGATCAGCCAATCAAAGATCAATGAATCAGTAAATCAACCAATCAGTGAATCAATGGGTCACTGATTCGATGAACCAATGAAACAGTGAATCAATGAATCAGTGCATCAACAAATCAATCAATCAATGAATCAGCGAATCCACGAGTCAGTGAATTAATGAAGCAATGAATCAGTGAATCAGTGAACCAACGACCAATGAATCAATGAATCACTGAATTAATGAGCCAACGAACGAATGAACGAATGAATGAGTTGATGGATGAGTGGATGGATGAGTGGATGGATGGGTGAGTGAGCTACTTTGCTGAGCTACTTCTTCACTGAGCGACCTCTTCGCTGAGGCACCTCTTCTCTCAGCTACTTCTTCACTGAGCAGCCGCTTCTCTAGGCTACTTCTGCTCTGGGCTGCGTCCCAGCAATGTCCTTTGTAGCTTCTGCAACCCAATTCTTCTCTTTGCGAAGCCAACACAGTGCGTTTTGCAGCGTCCAGCTGCAATCCCACATAGCACAAGAGTAGCACCATATGGTGAAGAACTACCTTTCGCG
>BGPT01002598.1:60064-79965 GCA_003297045.1 Symbiodinium sp. clade C Y103
CGCACTGAATCGAGAAACATTCGCGCAGCGCTGACAGGGGAGTTTGGAGTGGCGCGAGTTTTTTACAATTTTTATGTGAAGTCGAGCTCCCGCTACAGCCTGGAGATTGGTTTGTACCAGATGATCTGGTACATGGGTGGATTCGTACCAGAGAGGGGCCTGAATGGTACAAATGGTGATTTTCACGTTTTTCACGGTTTTTCTCGCTCATGGGGTGTTCAAAATGTCCAGCTATCCTTGAGCCAATGTACAAACCACGTGTCAGCCAATCAGTCAGCCGGCCAGTCTTTGAACCAGTCAAACTCAGTTGAAGGCCAGACATCATCATGTCAACTAGACATGGTTTTTCCCACTAGACTATATATCTCTTATTGTATGTATGTATGTATGTATGTCTATCTATCTATCTATCTAACTAAATATATCTCTATCCTGGAGTATCTATCTATCTAGCTATCTAGAAAACATAAGGGGGAAACACACCTACGGTCAAAAATGGTCAGGCAAAACAGAGGTTTCAAACCTGGTGAGCTTGCTCAAAAAAGTTTGGTTCCCAAATTTTTCCGGAAAACATGCATGAAAATCTTGCTGGTTCCATTCACCTCAGAAAAAAATAGGGACACACATCTTCAAGATTTGCCCACTTCTTTTTTTCACACATTCCGCCAAGATTGCCTCCAATTTGGGGCGTAGGCCTAAAAGCCATCGATTTATTGATCTCTCAGACGCTCGAAAAGGATGGGTTCGTTTTTCACAGCCATGTATTTTTTTATGGCATCTTCGTCCATCCAAGTGCTAAGATAGTGAAAGTTGTAGCACGAAGGTCTGTCCGCCTCAAGGAAAAGGTGATGCAGAAGATGAAACTTCGGTCTGATTTTCCATAGGCGATCTCGGCGATCCAGCGCTTCAGTTGCTAATGACAAGTATGTGTGGATCAGGACATTGCCAACAGTTTTCACTTGGTCTTGTTGATGAGGAGTCAAAAACATTCCTGCATTTGCAAGCAGCCCAAAAACATTGTTCGCTGCCCAAACCAAAGTGCGAAGAGCCGATGGAACTTCTGCCCGCCCACCCTGTTCCATCTCTGATTCCAGCCATTTGAGAAGGACAAAAGTATCGTAGCCCTTGCAGTGAACTTCTGGATATTCATTGGACTTCCAGTTGAGGTTGGCTTTTGTCAGCTTTTTCAAGCGAAGGGGCAATTTAAATTGGCGAGCAAACGATTTCATTGACACTGAAGCTGCTGTCAGTTGTTGATCCAAATTGTTTCCACGCCAAAAGCGTAACCGTGCTAGAACACGCACAGCGCTCCCCACCAAATCTCTGCCCACTCCAAGATGGAAAATATGAAGTATATCCAGGCCCAACATTTTCAGATCAAAACCAGGGACCTTGCTCAGTTCTGGTGGTTCTTCCCAAGGAATGTTTCCATCATAGATCGTGTCACGCCACGGTGCAGTTGGGGCAATGTTGGTATACGACATGTTCACATCGCTCGTCCCCTTTGTCGCAAGGCATTTCCAGCAGACCTGATGGGCACCCAACCTGTTTCAAAACAAAAAACAATTCGTATTCTTTGGCATTTTTTGGAGAGTTAACCCAAGACCCCAGCCTCCTCTTTGTTCGCATAGCGAGACAACGAAAAAAAGTTGCCATAGATATTTCCAGTCGCCTTTGAAGTTCATGCAATACATCTTGAACTGCATTACCTTGGCCAATTCCGCCCATGGGATGACATCATGCTGGAAGATTCCAGATCATTTGTCCAGCCCCGAGACATCAGAAGGGGAATTATGGGATCCAGGGTAAAGGTGAAGGCAAAATATTCAAAACAAGGTACCAGTTCATGTGCTGGATTCTTCACATGCAGCTCTGTGTCAGTGAGAGAGTTGCAAATATGTTGACCAGCACACTGCAAAGTGACATTAATATCACCATCATAGACGTAGCAGGAACTTGGAATCGTTGTGATCAGAAAGCGGCTTGCTCCAGAGTCTGATGGCTTCGGTGACAACTCAGGTTGCCAATGGAAAACCATGTAGCTACCTCCAAATGCTTGGCCCTCATCACCTGATCAGGGGCAGTGTTTTGAGCTGTGGGAAAATTATATGTATACATAAATATATATACATATTTATTTTGAAATATATATTTATATATATATTTATATATATATATATATATTATTTCAATATAAGTAAGGTAGATAATATGTATTATATTATCTATATCAGGAAAAATATATATTATATATATAATATACTCTATATAATCTCTATATATATATATATGTATATTGCAGTGCCCACAAAATCCCGTGAATAAATCACCATTTGGAAATTGCAGACCAGAAAAACCACCTGCCAATTATCTCAAAGTGTTGTACCTTTTTTTGGCAAGTGGCCATACAACATGATTGGGATAGATTCCGCTTGGTTGGCAGCTGCCGGATGTGCAGGGTATTCCTGAAGCATGTGGGCCCAATATTCGTCCAGCTTGCTCAGGTCCACGAGGATATCCAAAAAGCCATCATCCAGTAGCGCTTGAGCCTCAATCGCCGATGCCAAGAAGAAAACTACATATATAAAAGCTGAATTTGCCATATTTGTACCATGAAAGATTGAGCCCTAGGAGCCATGTTGTGTGGAAGAAGGAAGGGCCAGGATTTCATCTCAATAACCGGAGCTCCAGCATCATCATACCCAGTGCATATAGGCAATTCATGATAGCTCAGCTGAGCTCCCAGAGATCTTCCAAATCGTTTCGCTTTGTTGTGCATCGCAGTCTCTGAAGTTTCATGGGGACTCAGCATGGCAGGGTTAAGGCATGATATATGGCCATACATGCACACAGCTTGAAGAAAACTTGCAAGACGAATCAGCCACCACATTCTTAATTGAGTGGGTTTCTAATGCTGCTGAGGGTCTTGTTGAATACTTCTGATGCAAAAAGGTCTCCGACTGATCGGGCATGTTTCGCTGTAGAGTTTCCAGATCCAATCCCAGCTGCAAGCCTCATGCATGCCAACTAAGAATCCAACAAGTGTCCCAACATACTGCACAAGTTGCACTGCCATGCATGGCAATCTTAGGCCAAGAAGCAACCGGTCCAAGTCCTCAATGGGATTCTGGGAGTTTGCCGGTGGCAAGGCACCTGCGAGCGTCAGGGACCATGATCTAGGTTTCAACCAAAAATTCAAAATGCAATTCTCAGAGATATCTGGGCACATTCAGATGGTTTGATTTTTTTCCACTTGAGGCGCTCTCATGTCGGGCTGGTATACGATCAGCACACAGCACACTTAAGTTGCTTTGCCATCCAAATCATTTTTTGGAGACTTGAAATTGGAGAAAACTTCCAGGCAAAGCCATTTCCGGATCGCTTTCGTTTCAACTCTTTTCATCTAAAGATGCCATATCACCTGGCAGACACGATTTGATTGGTTGTCCAATCATATACGTACCATCCCTGCCAGAGCCGTTCAAAAGCACAGCTTCATTTTTATCTATATCCCACCTATAACATATAATATAGTAGTACTGGGTCAACTCAAGAAAGGGGATCTACTGAATACCAAAACACAAACCTATATATATATATATATAAATGTAGTTAATGAATACTTTCTGATTCAGCTCCAGCACCAGCAAGGTTCTAAGGCACGTACATATATTCCCCATACCAGGTGACATCCCACATCCAAAAAGCGGGCAGAACCAAAAATGGCGCCCTAGGTGGAAGCGTTTTGCTTCTTCAGCTCAGAGAGCACTGCACGAGCCTGTGCCTTGACCAGGCGGCAGTTTTTGACCTGCAGGAATCGGGGCAGATCTGTTTGAATAGCCAAAGAGACTTCAACCATTTGAGTTAAAATTTTCAACACATTTCAAAGACCACATGTACTTTGAAATCAAAATTTTGTTGCATGAGCATCGGCCTCGCCATCGATCTCGGTTTTCATGTCGGTGCAATTTGCAGTTGACGTCAAAGATTTCATCCTTAGATGGGTATTCTTTTGGCTGCACATGTTTTCAAAAAATGATGAATCTCCTGAAGACATGCAGGCTCACTTTAATCCAAGAAACTCATCCATGTACTCCTCAAAACGGCTTTTGTAGGCCCCCAATGTGGCTCGAAGTGCATGGCTCTGGGGAAGTTCCAGGAACACGCTCGTCACATTGGAAAGTTCTTTTTTCAGGGCAGTGCCTCATGGGTACAAGTCATGTTGCCACTGTTGAGCTAAGTAAATGCATATATTGGTATGAAATGGAATGGCAACTAAGATGATGGCTCATCTCGGCCTTCATCTCATCGACTGTCTTTGGTCCAACCTCTCCAACACCATTCTGGCAGGCAGCCTTTGCCTTCGCTTTGGCTTTGCCCTTCGCTCTGCACTTAGCCTTTGGGGCCGCAGCAGATCCTGCATGGCAGGTGTTTTGTATGTATATATTTATATATCTATATATATCAACATGATAAAACATATTTAGATGCACTCAGTTTTATTTTGTACATATGGTATGTTTTGTATATTTACATTGAATTGGTGTTCGCATCATTTAGATAGATAGATAGATAGATAGATAGATAGATAGATAGATAGATAGATAGATAGATATGTATAACATTTGTATATACATATAAACAATATTCAACATATTTTCCCAGCAGCTAGGCCAGCTGCACTTTAAGAAACATGCAGGCAGCCAGAAATGAAAATGTTTGGCCAACACATACAAAAAAAAACAAAAAAAGTTTCCACAGTCCTGCACCATCAGGAGCTTGCACTTGCAGGCTTTGTAAGATCTGCTGCATGCCATCTGCTCCAAGAGGAGAGCTAGGGCCAGGGCCGGAAGTCGACGGTGCAGGAGTCGCCCCAAGAAGCCCAATGGTGCTGGCAGCATCAGCTTGTAGGCGAAGAGTTGCTTCTTGCTTCACTTCATCAGTGTCAGTCTCCACGGTCGCGGTAGACACCCAGAATCTGGTCAGCGAGGGAATGTGTGGACAGTCTGGATCTGCCACTCCATTCCCTCTGGCCACTATGGCCCTGATCTTCTCCATGGGGATCTCCCTCTTTTGCATCTCAGCTGTCGTGAGAAGCTCACGTGTGGACTGGTGCTTGTTGGCACGCGACTTGCTCAAGACCAAATCGGCCTCAATGCTCTGCGCATTGCCACCACTGCTCACCCACTGCTGAAGCAATTGCTTTCGGTCCTGAGGCATGCATTCTATATATATATATATATATATAGAGCAGCCCCTCCCCCAAAAAAAAATATACAATCTACATACCCCAATTCCCAGCCAGATATGTTGATAAACTAAAAACCTGCAGCTGCAAAGAATTGGATTTAACATGCACCAAGATACTGCAGCCCCACTGGTCCACAGCCGCTGCATGTGTGGGAATTTGGATCCCTCAGAACTCTCCTCCATAAGCCTTTTGAGGCGCATGCCCTCTTTCTTGTGAGTGCTCCAGTTCACTTCGACCTTGGCAGTGTTGATGATAGGATGCTGAGCCCTGTATTGCTGCGCATTCTGCAAAGCCAATTGCTCTTGGAGGGCTTCCCGATTTGCTTGATTTTTCAGCAACGCCTGCATTCCAGCAAGCTCCAACGTTCGATCGGGAGGGCCAGCAGGCAATTCACCATTTGGAGACTCCAGCTGCGGAGGCTGCTCAGCCACTTTTGCCAAACATCCATCAGGCTGCTTAGCTTCTGCCTCTGCTGCCTTTGCTGCCAAACATCCATCAGGCTGCTTAGCTTCTGCCTCTGCTGCCTTTCCAGCCATAGATCCATCAGGCTGCTTAGCTTCTGCCTCTGCTGCCTTTGCAGCCATAGATCCATCAGGCTGCTTAGCATCTGCCTCTGCTGCCACTGATGCCGAAGATCCACCGGGCTGCTTTGCATTTGCCTCTGCTGCTGGTGGTGCCACTGCATTGGCATCTTTCACAGATCCAGGCTGAGTTGCCTCAGCTGCCACCTTTTCCCCAAGCTGAGCAGTCTTCGATTCCACAACTGGTTGGACAGGTACCGTTGGAGCAACAGACTGGGTGTCCACTCCCTTGGATGGAGCTTCACTGGCAGGCCTGGTAGTAGCTGCCAAAGGATCAGTTCCACCCACTCCAGGAGATTCAGGAAAAAGTCCCAGCTGGTTGTCAGGATACTCCTGCCACGGGCATGAAAATCATCACATATATATATATATATATATGAAACTTATGTGCTTAATGCAATATATATATATATATGTATTTATATATATATATATATATGTACATGCAGTATGATATATATATATATATATATATATTATAGTGTGAGTGTGGGTGTTTGAGTTTACGGTGGTTTTACTATCAACTCTCCAAATACAAAAGATGAGCATTTGCTCGTCAACTTCCAGTTCATTTTTTTGGGGACAACCACCAGCCTCCGAAGGAGTGGTAAGATCAAATGGCATAGCACGTCGAAGGGATGGTGCCGGTGAAGTTGCCCTCGAACTTGCTTTTGAAAGCTGGTCCTCCAAATCTTTGATGCGAGCCAAGGAAGCATCCAACATTTGTTGCATCTCTAGCGGTTGAGCAGCTTCACTGACCCCAAGCCTTGCAAACATATGGCAAAAAGAACTAGATCAAGCTTAAAAAATTGGGACACCAAATTAATGATATATCTTATGGAAACCAAATTTGGATTTGGATATGATTTAGGTGGTTTACTTTTGGATGACTCAAGTGGGTCGCACATATGGTATATAGGGTAATCTGTATTGAAAACAAAACACATGTGGTGTCTATTAATTCTGTTGCTGAAGAAATCCAAGAAACGGCAGCGTGGTAGCATTGGACATCTCATCCACATCCCTTTGGGTTTCAGCTGGCTGCTGCGAGTTCACCAAGTCCAAAGCTTGCTGCAAGGTTCCACACGACCTCAGTCCAGATAAATTATATATAATATATATCTATAAATCTATATATGTATGTGCGTTTTGACACATAGCTATATGTGTATATATATATATATAGAGGCAGTGAAAAAAACACCACTCACAGTTCAGACATGCTCCGAATTGGTTTAGTTTGTTTCCCAACTGAACTAAGCCAAGAAACCAAAGAGTACTAGCACCCTCCTGTGTGTCCGGTTCCTCTTCAGCACCATTGGCCAACGAGGCCTGAACTTCTGGAGCAGCCGCTGGCGCGGCTGGTGCAGATGCTTCAGCTGGAGTGGAAACCGTAGGTTCCTTAGCCACAGGGGTCTCAACCTTCACCACCTTCTTTGCAACAGGAACACTGTCAGGAGCAGGCATAGGGATAGGGGTCTTCCGTTTGCGTGTCACCACAGGATCGTCTTCCACAGGTTCGTCATTTTCCTCGGGTTCTTCTTCACCTTTTTCCCCAAACCCATATGGCCCCACATCTGTCAATTTCTCTGCCTTTTTGCTTGCCTTTCCGGCCGACTTGGCTTTTGCCTTTGCTTTGCCTGATGCTTTGCTGCTCTTTGCTTTGGACTTGGAGTCAGCCTTCTTCGATTTGGGTTTTTTCACAACTGCCTTAACAGGCTTCTTTGGCTTCTTAGCACCCGAAGCTGCCGAAGGGGTTGATTTCGCTTTGGCCTTCATCTTTGCAGCTGCCTTTGACTTGGCTGGTTTGCTTTCCTCCTAGGACAAATGCTGGTGGCAAAACATAAGTATGTTCATCAGTGAAGTGTTCACAGCTTGAATTTGAAAGGCAATTTGATGCGCTAAAACATAAGCCAAGTTTCAGATGGCCTTGGCCCGAGCACATGGGTCATGACAGTCACTGCATCTTCCTCCGATAGCTTCAATGTTTTTTTCACAACACTGAGCTTGCCCCAATTGAGCTCGTCGAGGGCAAAAGGTAGATCTTGTAGCGACATGAGATTGCAATCGCCACTGACTCTCAAACTGTGCCGGTTCTGAGCATCTAAATGCTGTTAAGGCAGCACCAGAAAATCAGAAAATTTATCTCAGAATTACCTCAACTCAGTTTCACGAATTTCACGGTGCGTTCACGGTCATATGGGGTATTTACACGCTCATTTCACGGATTTTCACGGTTCAGACCTGCATCACTTTTGCAGTTTGCAATTGCGCAGACCTTCAAAGGTCTGTTTTTGCAAACACGAATTCCGAAAAGAGCTGGAAGAGCTGCTAAAAACACAGCCACGCCAAGCTTACATCTAAGCTGCACAAACATCCCATAAGGATATGTACTAGAGGTGTTTGAGGTCCAACTTCTTCAGGATGCTTTCCTCAGGCCCATGTGTCTCACATGTTTATCACCATGTGGATCTGCAAAACTGTGAGCACGGCCTCCCGAACACTCCTAAGGCCAGATCCCATTTGCCGCGTGGGCAAAGATATTTGCATCCCGCCAGATATCGGAGGACGGCTGGAACATCCGCCTGGGCAACATGCATGGGATAAATGAACTGTCATGGGTGCTTAGAATACTTGAATTGTTAACGGGCAGTTTATTGCACCAAATTGCTATGCCAAGCAGCATCACACCATAGGTCCCCCAGGGATTCGCATCCATCAGTGGGGCTGGGAAGAAACGCTGATTCAAATAGTTCAGCATCACCAAGTCCAGGGTCAAGATCACAAGGGTTTTTTGGTCCAGGCAATGGCTCCTGCACAGCATAGGTAGCAAGGTTGTTTGGTAGGTGCTTAAGAGAGAGTGAGAGATCTCGAGAGAGAGAGAGAACGACAAAGAGAGAGAGAGAGAGAGAGAAAAAGAGAGACGTACATATTATATATACCTATTGTCATACACATGAATCTAGTTCTATTCATCAAAGACAAGATGCAATTAATTGCATGTTAACTCGAGACATCCGACCATCAACCAATGTCCTTTAGAGGTGATCGGGTCACACGAGCCACCAGGTCGGCAAAGTCCGCAGTGTAGGCCCTGAGATCAGAATTACAGGTACGATCGATGTACAATATATGGAGCACCTGCTGCATTCCGGTTGTGTTATACACCCATTCATTCATATATGCATTCAAGAAGCTGGCTCTGTTTGAGCTTGGATGGGATTCCAACTCGACGTTGCTTTCCTTGCTTGTCAATGTATTTTTTGACAAGAGCTGAGCCAGGTAGCGCTGCCATAGCAGATCGAGTCATGTGACCCCCCACTGCAAAGATCTCTTCCAATAGACCCTTGTCATTGCTCCATAAGCGGTGACGCTTAGGGGTTTGTCCTTGAAATGCCCCCATCCAAAATGACGTGGTATACACCTCACATGCAAAAGCGTGGGACAAATTTGAAATCCAGAGGCATGCACATATGCTTAAGATGCAGTTAAATACAGCTAAGAAACCGTAGCAAGTCCAAGAAATTGTTGGAACCTGCAAGTGCTGGCCAACGTGGATCCTTCTGGCTGTTCTACTAGCCAACGGCACCCTTTGGCAGAGCATAGTAGAAGAAGCAATATCAGGCGACTTGCCAAGCAATTGCCAATCTTCACGAAGTCATATCCAAGGTTTCCGAGGTAGTCATTGAAGATATCACGTCCACTCGTGTATGATGACCTCAGGATAGATCTAAAACTTTCAGCAATATATCACGTGCATATATGAGCCCAATGCACCAACAGTTTACAGCACTGGCCAAGTTACATCTTGCAGAAGGAGTTGCAGCAAATGCCAAACATGCAGAACGCACCAGGAGATGTGTTCCAGACCTCATTGATAGCCAACCTCAGCTAACTCAGTTGCATATGCAATAAAGGCAGCATAGGCTTGCATGCATGTGTAACTCAACTGATCAAAATGCAATCAGGAAACGCAAATCCGTGGGGTGAACACAGATCCATAAGATTGGAGAAACGGATGTCATGAGAGCTTCCTTTGACTCCACAGCTCCAAAGAGCAAGTGAAATTGCCCCATCCCCTGCAAAAAATTCACAGAATCCCACATTCATAGGCTGCGGGATCTTGGAGTTGAAGGTGAGAAGCACCACCAACAAAATCAGCACCGCAGGTGCTTTCCACCGCAAAAGCTCCAGCACCACCATGTTTCTCCGGCGCGATGTGCACGTTTTAAGCTGATATTGATGCATTTTCAACACACACCCATATTATGATATATACAAAATATACCAGGTAGTAGTTTGGGTCAAACCTTTCCGGAAACTGGATGCAAACTATAAAATTATGTATACATATACTATCATGTTGCAGTCCATATGTGATTCCTGTTTCCACCATGCTGCAGGACATATGAACCAGCTGAACTTCGCAAAGTTGCAGAAAGATCGCACTATGCAGGATCGGACAAATGGAAGGGGAATCACACACTGCATGCAGGGTGCACAAATTAACTGGGTCTAGTTTTTCCCTTCACAATTCTATGCGAGTTGCAAGAGGCAAATAGCCTGTTCAATTTCACATGTAGTGCACGGGTTTTGCACATATTGTCAACTGAATTTTTTGGCCGGCCATCCGAACGACTGAAGCAACAGTTAATTTCAGACTGAGTTGGCAACAGGTTGTATCACTAAATCACTTTCCATGGATTTAGCTGGCCCATGGGTTGTAATTACAACCCTTCTCAATAAATCGCCTACGGCGCAGTTCGGGGACAGGGACCCCTGACAAAAGTTTCCTCTTCTGCTGGGACTGATTCCAGGCTTCAGTCGCATCTGCCCGGGAAAGTCCAGAATCCTTTTGCGATTTGATGAAATCACTTTTGATGCGGGTATATTCATGGGGTTGATAAACATCTTCAGATGGCGCTGGTGGAGGCCCCTGCTCCTTGATCTTCGCATTCTTGAGTGCAGGACGAATCTTCTTCTTACTGGTCTTTGGTTTGCCTTAGCGGCATTTGCGGGGCTCCTTAGATTCCAACTCAGCTGCATCAGGGTCAGGATCCTCAACCTCCTCCTTTTTGAAGTTGTTCTTGTACTGGGCCGATTGTGCAAAGGGTTTTGGAGCATCACCCAAAGTCTTCAGGGTCTCAAGAACCTCAGCTAGTCTAATATCAGAGTGGCTATCGACTTGACATTCGCAAGACATTCATATGTACATATACTCAAGCATTCCAAATGAATCCAAGAAGCATGTCCAGGTAATTGCATGTAAGGTGTGCCTTGCTTGGATTGGGCATGCCTCGTGGCCTTGTCCACCAAGATTTTCAACTGCTCTCCCATGTGCAGTAGTTGTTTCTCATCCTTACGAACAATTTCCTCTTTCTCAGGATTCTCTGGAATTGATTTCTTTTCCAGGGCAACCCAACCCTTTTTTGTGTCACAACCCTGCATTCCCGCTTTCATTTGTTCCACCAGTCGTTCAAGTTTCTTGTCCTTGAGGCTCTCGACTCGAGGGATGTATGGAACAGTCCCCGCTGAAAGCTCAGAAAGGCTGCCGCAGGAACTGACTGCATCACCTTCGACATCATCAGGGTGCTCATCATTCATATCATCGAAATCCTTGGGGAGAAATATGATTTACAATTATCTCAGGTTCAAATCATCTCAAATCCAGCTGAAGACATTCCAAAAATAGTTGCAGCAAAGTGGCAATGATTTTTTTGAGTCGTTCCTTCAGCGCGTTGGTCTGCTGCATTTTCGCAGTGTCTGCACGTTGTAGCAGTCGACGAAAGCGGCTTACCTTGCAAGGTAGATATATAATTGTGTCCAGATATATGTGCAGGCAAAACATGATCGGGGACCCTATCGATAAATAAATAAATAAATAAATATATATATAAAAAGTTCCAATGCAAGACAGAAACAATATAGATCATACATATCTATACTATATATTTGAGCTGGCTCACCAACAAATAAATAAAGCGGCCCCTGAAGATTTGTCTGAGTTTCCAATCTCTGCATGGTTTGACCACAACGAAGAGACCATCGTTCAACACATTCCATTTGAGAACACATCCCCTGAGGGAACAATTTCTGCTCCGCGAAGAACTTGCACAACGATTGTGACAAAATGTGTGCACTAAACCGCCCTCTTCCACGCGAAACCTTCATGATAGCTTCTATCACCTTCAGGGTTGGGTTATGTATTATAACCCCATGGTATGACTATATACAAACTGTTTTGAACAGTCATGCCCCAAATTTTTCAAATAACACATCAGTTTTCACAGAACAATCCTCCGTGTTTGCATCCACGTCTTTTAACGTTGGCTTGGTACTGGTAAACAATTTCCCTGAGATGTTCACCAAAATGGAAAATCCTCGAGTCTTCAGGATAGGAAATGCATTGAAGCTCGCAGCATATGCTGCAATCAGCCCAGAGTCAAGAGGTCGACCCATGGCACCAGCTAGTGGCACTATGTAGGAAGGAGACGAAGTAATGATATACTAGGACGAACTAACTATAACGGGGTTGGATGATTCTGTATGAGTGGGATATATATGTGCATGGGGTTTTTAATGTGCATGGGGTTTTTAAATTTGAGTGCAGGTACATATCGGCATGAAGGGGCTAAACTGGTAAAGTTCCATATTCAACCCCATCTTTATTTTGGAACATTTTGAATCTGTTGTGGGGCAATGTTGCCAGCTGAGCCTGTTGACCATATATGCACAGCTATACTCAAATGCACCACCCATGCATTGCATGCCAACGGATGATCAGCGTGCATCGCACATGCACGGCCAAGGTGGGGCACCGAGCTGCCAAAGTGATGGTGGCCTCATGCAAGGACACCCAGAAGTGGAACAGGAATGGGAACAGTTCAGATCTCTGTTGAAACTCGCACAGTTCAGCCAAACATGAACAGTTCAGATCTCTGTTGAAATTCCCAAATTTCAGTGCAAATCCAGTTTGGAAAAATGAGGCCCCAACATATGACAGTCCCAGCAGTGTCATTTCATCAGGGCACCTGGGCGGGTTCAAATTTTGACTGCTATGATCCTGATTTTTTGAAGATCGATCATGCATGCCACACAATTGCCAGAACATGCATGGCAATATCATCAATCGTTTTTGTTGTCAATAAAGTAAAATGAAAGAAACAATTGAGGGCCAAACCAGATCGAGAGATACGGTACATCTCGGCCAAACCAATAGCAGCAGCGCACCAAAATCAGGCACCTCCAGATGGAACATCATATATATTGCAGAATATAATGCATAATTTCAGTTCAGAATCAGATCAAATGATCATGGTTTCAGAAGCATCTTTGAAAATTGAAGAGCCACAAGTCTCATTTTTTTTCCTCCACACTGCACATATCCAGCGGCACATATATCCAAGCTAAGATCTCTAGGTACGTGGATGATCGGGCTGACCAGCAATCGCCCTGCGAAAGTTTTCCAATATGTCCAACTGCAGATTGATGTTCTGCTCCATCTTTTCCAGCTGACATTCCTTAGATTCCCATTTTCAATTTGAATTTCAATACAGATCGAGTGAACCAAATTGCAGACAGTTGTTCATATATTTCATGTGCAGTTAAGGCACCACGCGGGCCATTTTTGACTTGTAGTTCATCGAAGCCTTCCTCGCTTCCTTTGCACGATCCATGCTGATGCGACAGACATCCTTGTAGATCTTTCGCGAGATGAAGTCTGGGTGGTGACCTCATATACAAGCATCAAGAAGATCCCAAATCAAAAACAGAAGCCCATCCATATTTGTTTGTGTTCCTAAATATACATGTATAGATAGGTAGATAGATAGATAGATAAATTAGATAGATGGATAGATAGATAGATAGATAGATGATAAAAATTGCCCAAGCTGTATTTTGGTGGTGTGGTGAAAGTAAACCGTCCCAAGAGACCAACCCCTTTTTGTGGAAAATTATTCTTTAATGGTGTAAAGATAAATGCCCCAACCCTTTTTGTGGAAAACATGAATTCAATTTAGGCGCCAGTATTGATCATGGCCCTCTCCACGTCACTGATCGGATCTTTGTCGTTGTAGTCCAAATCTCCTTGATGACTGGCAAAGTTTGGTACATCCAAAATATCACAGGTTTATTGACAGGATATACTCTCATAGAGATCTATATCTTTATATATGTCTAAGTATCAAACATTTATAACAATATAGAGATACATGAATCATAAAATGAAACTCTTCCCATAACATTTGCAGGGCCAAACGATATAACACAAAGTTCTTAAACCCCAAACAAGCTGCCCATATGGTCTTCCACATCTGACAAGTCAGGATCCACTGGATGCTTTGCGAGAAACTCCTCCAGCTTCGCTTGGTCGTCCGGGCCTTCAGCTGCAGTCGAATCACCTCAGATATCTAAAAGCATCTGGTTCAAAGGAAACATTCATGCCAGAAAAACCCAGGGAAAATTCCAGGGGATATCTTGGGAGATGATTCAAATCTAATTCCCCAAACAGAAAAATTGTGACCATATATATATATAGCTCAAGAACCAGCAGAGAACTTGGGCACGGGGAGAGCCGCCTTCATTTTCGCACGTGGCTCCATATATGGGTTGATGGAGTCCTTGTTGCACCCGATATCTGCCAGTGATTTTCATTTCAAACAAATGCACACATACTCAAAGAAGTTGAAATAATGCAGAAAAGGGTCCCGGCGAGAAGACCGTGATCCAATAGGTCCAAATCCCAAGTCCTGGAATTTATGGACATGTGTTTGTGGTTTGGGTTGCATATATTAAAACAGTGTGAGACATGTTTGTTATATATATATATATAGTTTTATAGTTGGAGATCCAACTTGAAGTATTTTTATATATATATATACAGATGTGTGTGTGTGTGTGTGGGAAACTCAGGGTCCTCCGAAAGCATTGAACCCTTTTGGCCATGGGGGCTGATCGAGCGATCCATGAGGTGAAATCAAAATCTTCGAAATATTTGAGCTCTGAATCCAGCTTGCAGCGGCCGGCTAGTGGGATCCACATATGGCACTGGTTGACAACCCATGCAACTTCAGCTAGACTGGTTTTTTATTTCCAGCAGTCATGCAATTTTGTGGATCTGCGAAATTCTCTCATGCAACTTTGTGGATCTGCGAAATTCCCTGATGCACCTTATAGTAGCTCGCGCAGCATGGCAAAGCCACATGCACACCGGGGCATGCAAACCATGTGTTTAATCCCTATCCGTTAAAATTCCCATTGATGAACCATGCCTTATGCCACGAACCCATGCACGGATCAGAAAAATGATAAATGTGCATGATGCTTCCTCCCTGTAAATGTTCCCATTTCAACCATGCCCATGAAAAAATCATTCCGTGGTCAATCCAATGCATGCTTGTTGCATGGCCTTGCGATCCAAGATTGAAACATTGGCCAAAGAACAGCCATTTTTTGGAAAAAAAACTGCAAAACGTTCGAGTGGGCGTGGTGATCACATGAGGTGCTCAAAAGAAAACATTGAGGAATCCAAGCAAACACTTGGGCGTGGAAACGCCAATGTTGTTTAAAACTTTTTTTGGGATATGTATACCCAATTTTCCGGACAACAGCACATATGGTAAATCCAGTTGAAATTGTGTCAAATAGATCCAGGTTTTAATGCCAGCAAGACTGACATTGGGAAAAGGGTGGCCACATTTATATGTGACAGCTTTTGAGGTAATCATGAAAAGAAAAACCATATAGGATGCACCCACGAAAGACCCAAGTGAGATGTCGTATACCCCATATATGTTTTGGGCTGGGCTGCAGGGAAAGTAACACAACAACATCCCCCATATTACTGTCCATGAATCTCATAATATGTATCTAAATAAACATATATATATATATATATTCTGTTTATATTGTGCAGTACCTTCATATATGAAGGTACTGCACGCTCACCTCAGCGCATTAGGTTTCAAGACTGGTACAAACTTGGTTTGACCACGAAGTTAACTAACTGCAGTGCATTGGCAAGGCTTTGCAACAGCAGCAAAACCATGCAAAATCACAACTTTTCTATTTTCACGTTTTTTCACGCTCATTTGGGTGAGGATACCTTTTCAGGTGCAAATCCCCAAACGACCCATGTACCAGATCATCTGGTACAAACCCATCTCCAGGAGCGTGGTGCACATTTTGCCGACCTCATCTTCCAAAAGTGTTCCGAAGGCCTCAGTTTTTTAACATGTTGAAGTGCAAATCGAGCTCTTGCTACAGCGTGGTGCACATTTTGCTGACCTCATCTTCCAAAAGTGCTCCGATCCCCTCTGTTTTTGGCGATTTTTATGTGAAACCGAGCTCTCGCTACAGTCCTGTGCACTTTTGTCGACGACTTTCCCAGATCGAGGCCCGCAACCGCGGAAACAGACCCGAAAAAACACAGGGTTTCGCGCCCGAGAGTGTTTTTTCACCCGTGAATTCACACTCTCCCTACACTTCCCAACTACTTGATGATGCGTGGTTGACATGATGATGTGGTTGAGATGATGATGTGGTTGACATGATGGTAGGAATGCTACCCATGACAATCGTCCGTAACTCGCAAGTTTTCTAACTAAACTTCCTTTGATCAATCACTATCAATCAATATGAATCACTAATAACACTAAAAACTATAATAATCATTATTAATCACGACTATATAAACACTATACTAATGCGTTCGGGTGCCTTCGGTACCTGCTACGCCGGAGGCGCTGCAGGTGAGTCTCTGAGTCCAGGATGAAGCTCGGCGCTGGTGCCGGTGGTGCCACTGCCGGAGTCTCCTCAGAAAGCGATGAATTTTCTGAGGTCTCTAAGTAGGTTGCCCAGGAAGTAGATCTCTTATAAATCACAAGAAACCCACTGTCTTGCTGGTTAAACCATCATGTTTGAACATTGGTGATGCTTATCTAAATCCTAATGAATCCACCATTTTGGCTGGTCAAATCATCTTAAACATCGCTGGTTAAATCGTGTTCAATCACGACAAACATATACCACTTTGGCTGGTTCTCTCCTACAGAGTATCGATCCTACCACGAATCTAAAGTAGTTAATAACCATAGTTCATCCATTTACTACGAACCAGGGACTTGCAATCAACAGAACAGAGTTCTCAAGCACCTATATACTAAGTGGGATGATCCTCCAAGTAAGTCCTAAGTGGGTCAAATAACCGGGATGTTGATTTTCTACCATGTTTTATCCACTACCATGCCCAATACAGAGTAATTAGTAGACTCAATAAAAGGTTGACTTAAAGTGGAGATCACATACAAGCATTCAGGAGAAGCAAAACATGTCCAGATAAATAGTCAAATTCCGTAGGTATAAGCAAACAATACTGTTAGTGGCTATGCCAACCGACCACAGGGCACCAGCTTGTGGGATGATTTACTTTACTATGCAGTCCGTGGCAAAAGTACGTGGTCTGAAATAGGGCCATGTCTTGAAAAAGGCCCAATTTTGAACCGCATATTGGAGGCCAGGGTATGGGGGTTTTAATCCATGATGTTATTTTTGGGAGGTTCAATCAATCTTGATTTGTTGAAGCACTAAAGATGGGGATGTTGCCATCCAGTACCACACCGAAAAGCAAATGAATAGTGCCAATAGGGACAAAGTGAATATGTTACCAGCAGACAAACATACAACTTAGCCATGGGGAAACCATAGATTCAATCATTGGAATTTCATCATGCAAAATGGTCAAGTTGAGAACCTGAAACAGAGGTATTTAGCAAAGACATGTGTGGATTAAAAACACATTAGGGCCTGAACCATAAAGGTGGGACAATGGTGAACAACAAATTTAGAAGCAAAAGAGGTGGTTCTTCAAAAGCTACATGATGATTGGATATTGCCACTGCGCCAATGGTCAGGATGTGTCAATATGTGCACTTGAGAGTTGAAGGAATGTGAGGAGTGACCAACAAAAAGAAGGGGGGATATCAAGAGATGTGGATCTCACCAAGTCAAAAATAGATTCAACTAAATAGATTTTGAGGGATTCAAGAAAGAGATCTGGAATGTGTCCACCAAACAAATTGGGAATTCAATGGAATTTATTAAAAAAATGGACCAAACAGAAATTTGGATTTGACTTGACCAAGAAACATGTGGACCAACAGCAACGAGGATGAAATTTAAGGGCTTATCTAGTTGAGCAAAATGGGGTGTATCTAGCAAAACGAAGAGAAACAACCAGAAGTGGAAGACAGGATACGTCCCAACAAAGTACTACCTCAGAGCAATTTAGAAAAAATGGAACTAAGCGGCCTAGTATCAAACAACCATGGTTTAGGAGGGGAGTACACATGGAATCATTAACTAACCATGGGGTGTTTTTTAAATGGGGATGCGATTCTACACCATTGAACTTAATGCGTCCCCGGATGAGTAACAAATCTGCGACATGTTTTGACTTTTTTCGATGTGAATTTCAGGACCCTAAAGTAGATGTACTCTACCATATAAAGCCATATTTTGGGGGCATATCCCCCTTTAGAAAAATGGCATCATATACGGTATACTGTATAGATACCTTCACTTCGGTACCTGAAATGGCCGTTGATTCTTGTTTCAGATCTGTCAAAGGTGCATCCACATTCTCGATCACGGCCTCAAGCTCCCAGGTCACGTTCTTCGCCTTCGCCGTGCCCGTGCTCGGTACAACACGGGCGTCGACACATGCAAAACATAGCGGGTTACAGCGGCTGTATGGCAAATGACAAATAACATATGTAAGCAAGGCAAGAAACGTTGAAACGTATTATATGATCGAGGAATCGGATATGAATCCTTACTGGGTCATTTAAGTTTTTTTCTCTTCGGGTCATTATTTGTAAACCTACCATCGATCGGGGAGCATTGGGCGACTGAGTAAATGACTAGTACCATGATGACCGATTTGTTGGGGCATGTCAACCGCAGTCTACACACTGACTGAGCATGGTGTAGACCCAGTTACCATCCGAGTCTACAGTCGTTTCTCAGTCAAGGCAGTATTCATGGTCAACTAAATGGGAGTGACAGCCCGCTTTGAAACAAACGTAGCTTGACACGATGGGAATAATACTGTATTACCCCGGTATCATGCTGCCTACTGTACTACACCTTCTTGAAATTCCAAATGGTAATGCTGGGGCAATTCAAAGGATCCCTGTCATCTGCCATTTGGGTTTCTGTTCTCCCATCAAATGGCAGCGAATTGGTTACCCATCCCCTGTTTTTGCATCAACCCATTGTTGATGCTCAATACCCTCTGGTGAACTAACATAGCTATTGAAAATGGCCATTTATAGTGGATTTTACCATTAAAAATGGTGGTTTTCCATAGCTATGTTAGTTTACCAGAGGGTATCCCAAAAATATCCCAAATGATGTTCCAACATGATTGCTGGCTAATACCTTCGTTATTGCTGGGAGATTTCTCGACTATGTCTATAAATTCTATATATCCCTTCACATCTACAGGCTATGGTTTGTCAAGCCCATTTGTACTGCTTATTTCCCCATCTACTGGTGACTTCCCCCCTTACATGTGTATATATATATATATATTATATATATATATGTATACATATGAATATATATAGTATGTGCAACTACTGGTTATTGTTTTTAAACAACGACTGCTGGATATATTGCTAGTTAGTACTAATCATGTTGGCAAAGCAATAGTAAGTCATCCCAGTTTACCGGAAGTGGGTGGTATAAACCAAAATATTGGCGGTGTAAACCAAAATAAACCGGCAAAAACAACCATTGGTTGGCTTGAGAAAATTCCCTCATTAAAGTAAAAACCAAAATCACCCCAGCTCCCAGGTGATATGGTTATGCACGGCAGCACACAGCTGCGAACCTGTTTTGACAACAGCTTGAGCCAAAGTAAGTNTGAAACATCGGTAAGACACGCATGAACTGAATGAGTAATACTGTACACACTCTCGGGGTCATTTCCTACGGTATTTCATTTCTCCCCCCTCGAGTGAAGTCCATGCGGCCCTAAATACAATTCCAGGCAAGGCAAAAAGGGA
>BGPT01002599.1:5839-56439 GCA_003297045.1 Symbiodinium sp. clade C Y103
GATGTGAAGATGTGAGGATGTGAAGATGTGAAGATGTGAGGATGTGAAGATGTGAGGATATGAAGGTGTGAAGATGAGGATGTGAAGATGTGAAGATGTAAGGATGTGAAGATGTGAAGATATGAAGATGTATGACAGACCTTCACAGTTAGAAGAACCCTTCGCTCAGACGCTCTCGGGAANTGTGAAGATGTAAGGATGTGAAGATGTGAAGATATGAAGATGTATGACAGACCTTCACAGTTAGAAGAACCCTTCGCTCAGACGCTCTCGGGAAAAATCCGTTAGAATTCCCCCAGCTAACAGTTTGACAGTTGACACTGAGAATAGCCACCTCTACTGAGAGTTTCCCAAGCATTTAGTAGCTAAGAACGGGGCTTATTAGCGCGTTAATGATTATGAACCAATAGGAACATGATACTACCATTCCCCCAGCCAACACATATCATTAATATAGATCTGAGAGTAGCCAATGTTTAGAGGAAAGAATTGTCTTCCGGCCCCAACTCGTGGCAGGATCATCATGTTGGTTTTAGCACTGGTGGTTGCAATTTCCAATCAATCATTAAATCCCATCCCATGATGATGCTAAACCATGGTTTCAATTGGACAATACAAGATATTGCTTGTGCGGGGTAGGGGTTACAAACCAACAGATCTTTTTGGTGTTTCATGATGTTTCCATGGCAAATCTATTGGAATCTTGTTGCCCCCTGGGCTGCACAGATCGGCTCAGGATGTAATATGCCCATGTCCGCTGGCTTTTGCGCCACTTCTTTCTTTCTTTTTGTTGATTGTATCTGAGTGTACTGACTTAGATCTTGTGTGTTTCATTCCAGTGGGCTTTTCGTTGCCATCGGTTGTCTTTAGCCACGAGATGGCTTGAGCAGCAGGTTTTTTTTCCCTGGTGTGCGTCATGTTTTCACAAGATGTAGTTTCTTGCGATCATCCATTATTTTGTTTTTTAGGATGTGGGTTGGAATTCCTGGATCCCCCATGAAATATGAAATTTTATGTGTTTCTCGGAGATTCTCGGTTTTTTATGATGTACATCTCACTCTTGTCACTGTATTGCTGGCTGATTCAAACATTTGCTTGCATCTTGTCTGCACGGATTGTATCCATACACTCAGACTTTTGACTTGTTTGAGATTTGACTATTCAAAAAAACATATATATTATACCTAATTCTAAATGGATTTACCTGGATCTACATGGATGGATTTACATGGATTTATATACATATTTCTCCCAAACAAAGAGTTGGCATCAGTGGCATCCTATCCTTTAAGGGAAACCTGGTCTGGTCGCCCCTGGTTGCGGTCCAAGGAGCCGGCGAAGTGCGGCAACCTCTCCACGCTCTCCGTATTCTCCAGTGCCAGCGTGGCGCGGTGGAAGATATTCAGATGGAAGGGATTAAGCGATTTAGAATATTCTACCCTCTGGTTATTTGGCATAATAGCTATTTTCCGTAGCTATGTTAAATAACCAGAGGGCAATGTATTTAGTTAAGGGGGTGGTTTCAATGGATTTGCTCCGAAATGTGGGATTTATCCTGATAGATCCCATCCCCCGATCAGATTACATGCCTCTAATAAGAGGTTCTCATTCATGAACAGTGCCACTACCAAACCAGGCAGAATAGGGGGATGGCATTGATCAGCACTAAAACATGGGACAAATTTAGGATGAAATCGCAACGATTTCTGTGTTATTTCTGTTGATTTTTACAAACCCACACAGGTCTACCAAACTGGACATAGTTCCATCCCCTTGTATCTCCTTATTTTGTGGGTTTGTCCGAAAATAGGTCTTCCAAAATCCAACGGGTTATCATCATTTTACCATTAAAAGTGAAAATTTGGGGAATAATCACCATTCTCAGACACACCCCATATCCCCTCATCAGATGGCTGAGGTGGGTGATACATGCAGCAACCTGGTCTTTGGGCAGGCGCCGGGTGATTTCCCTTGGGAACTGGAACCATCCCGAGACTCATGCACTGCCATTACTAGCAGACGCCAACTACATACGATAGTTGCCCTAAAGTAAACCAACATAGATGTGTCAAACCCTTGGTTTCCTTAGGAAAACATAGGAAAACAAACTACAAATAGTGCATTTTCCACATCGAACTGTTAGTTTATCGCAGGGTATCTATGATATCCTCGCGGTCGCAAGTTCCGGGCATTTGAGATCGAAGAAATGGAACTCTATCATGATTGAAATTGCTATTATCCGATATGGCACTATGATCAGTATGATATATGTGTCATTAGATGGTGCGACGTGTGTGCCTTTGTATTTAAAGTCTGCAGCCACTTTTTTGCATCTCAACCGGACATGTTTTGAGCCACCGCACCCTGCTGCCAGGGCTGCTTTGCCTTCTGCCAGCAGGGATATCAGCTGGATGGCAATGTCAGTATCATGCAGTGTGCGGACGTTTCCTGGCAGATGGAGTTGCTTCAAGCATCACTTCCCCGCTTGGCGGTTCCAACCGCTTTGTATTGCAATGGTATCCTACCAGCGATTAAAGAATCATAGGAAATCTAGTGGCCATTTGGATACCATGGTCTAAAAGGATCCAGAAAGTGGACATGCATTTAGGTGGGGTTGCTGTACATCATGCTGGAAAGGATTGAATTGCACTGGCGCTGAGGCTGGAACGAGCAGTGCTGGCTTTGTCGAAGTATTGGAAGGCGCCTTCATGGCCACCTCCAGAGGGGTCAAAACCCTGGTACCCACACGGTACCCCAAAATAGCTGGGATGGCTGGATGTTGATTCCCCAAAATATGGTAAATTCATAGGTTTTGATCCATCCCCAAGTATATATATATATATATATATATGTGTTTATTTTTCCAATGATGAATAAGATTGAATAAGGGGTCCGTATTGATAAGATTGGCTACAACTAAAGTGTCGTTGGAACATGACCAAAGGCTAGGAAATCGAAGTAGACAAACATCAAACCGTATATTTTGATCTATGGGGCTGAACGATGCTGAAGGGTCTTAATTAGTTGGTATTGAACTGGTCAGGACGCCCACTTGTAATGGGGGGTGACACCACTCGTGGGGTACCCTTTGTGATGGACCCAGCATCAGGGTCAGCAGGTGAAGGGTGAGCTGTACTGAAAATAGTTCCGCCAATGAAAATTGCAAGGGATTAGTACTGATTAGTATCCCACAAAAACCGGGATTCAGGGACTAGATTACGAATGGAGGGGTGCCAATCACGCATGTGGGAGTGCAAAACCACCAAAACTATTCTAGTACTGCCCAAACATCAGGGGAAAGATTGGTTTTACTTGTAGAGGCCATTTATCATCTTATCTTGACATTACCAATGCGCACCGGACATCTTCGCTTACCCACGAATAGGTTTCAGATATTTGCAATAACCTGGTCAGTCCAGCCCTGGCTTTGACATGTTGGCCGCCCAATCCAATAGCGTGGCTGTACTGCAAACAGTGGACAGGTTTGAAGACCCTAATTATCCCTTATTCATCCTTATTCTTTCAGGAGTCTCACGCAAAATCTGGTGCAACAAACAACCTGTGTACCCAATATCCACTACAGTAAGATTGATCAATCCATTTCAGTCGAGAAAAAATATCAAACAGTCACCCACATGGGTCCATATTCATTAGGATTTCCCTATTTGATTGTCCTGGATTGCCGGTATTTCTCTCGACATGCGCGGGCTATTTTCCACGTTCAAAGTGCGTGAAATTGAAGTTTCAGTATCTACAATTCCGGGAAACAGAGACATATCATCTATTCCCGAAATTTGATGGTTGCATGTCCATATTTTTAGCATTCTATCATGGGTATACCATCCGTGTTGCCAAACTCAAACATCATATCCCGTTTCATTTACCCGAAAGATATTCCCAACTCCCATGATGTTCACATGATATCACCAACTCTTTAGTTAAAGCCCATTGAAGTTGATGGCAAAAGCCAAACTGTTGGCCCAGGAGGAAGTCAGTTGGCTGCCGTGAACTCCAGTGGTCCCAGTTGTACAGCCAAGCCTTGCACGGCAGGGGTGGGGCCTCTCAGGTGGTTGAAACCAATGGGAATGGGCTTGCTGCTACCCCCAGAAAAATGTAGAAAGGTCAAATCCCACTCAAGTAGTGGCAAGTTACTATTCTATATATTTTTTGGGGGGTACCCACAGAAGCTGGAAAACAACATACATATGATGTGGAAAGCTCCATCAAAACCTGGTGCCCAGAGGGAGTTTGGCCTATGGCCTATGGCCTATGGCCGGCCTTCAGTCATTGGCTGAACTCTTTGGAAGAGCGATCGGGGGAGAAAGAGGGAGAGAGGGCAGGCTGGTATAGCTGGCAGCTTCAAAAGCAGTATTAATACATGAGGACGCAAGAAACAAGACATTTTTCACCCACAGTGTATAAACAGGAGAGGTACCCTCTGGTAAACTAACATAGCTATTGAAAATTGCCATTTATAGTGGATTTTCCCATTAAAAATGGTGTTTTTCCTCAGTTATGTGGCTGTTTACCAGAGGGTACATGAATCATCCACCGAGGTCCCAAACCTTCGGGGTGCTACGCATGACTGCGATGGCAAAGTGACCGGTGAGACTTGCAATATCAGCGCCTTATTTGAAAAAATGGGATGACTAGTCAGAAGAACCTGGTAGGTGGGAATCTCTGGGAACATGTGCAAATCTGGGTGTGCACATATACAAAACAAACAAATAAATAAATCATAAATAGATAAATAAATAAATGAATAAACAAACATATAAATACATTATATATATATGTGTGTGTGTTATACATACATATATAAATATTATGCCATTATATAAACACGTATAGGATCACAAAGGCTAAGTACATGATGGCCCAACAATGTCGTTCATGTTATGATGAGGCTTTTATTGCCTTATTTTCTGATATTCGTACGCCACATCACATCTCTCTGGTGTACCATGCGGTGCCCAAGCGGATTTGTGGGCAACCTGCGGCAACCAGACACGTTTATTGATGATTGACCTACGAAAAATGGTGATTGTCCATCGCAAACTCTTGAATTATCAGAGGGTAGCTGGGTCCAACATGGGGCAAGTCAATGTCATTTCTGAGGTGCAGAGCTCGGCTTCATTCTCACAGGACCCAGTACCTTGACCTGTCAGGCGTGGCCGTCGTTTCAATCTACAGTGGGACCGCCCCGAAGGTTCCAACAAATCAGGCCTTATGATATAAGATTACCAAAGATTGATCAAGCTCATCACTGCATATCGCTGCAATCTTATATATTCTTATATCATCATTTTATATCAAGATTCTCAAAATCAACACCTATTGGAGACATAGTTGGCAGACAGTGCTGCAGGGCTTGCCTCTGGGTACCGGGTGGCACCCTTGGACTGAAATTCCTTGCAGGCTGATGGATCCTTCACACAGGACTGTCCGAGAAAAGGGACAGTGGGAAGACATTTGGGTCTGTCTGAAAATGAGGTAAGGCCCCACAAAATGGCCATTTAATGGGACATATGATGTTTAACCAATTGATTTGGGATATACCATTTTCAAACAAACCCACTTACTGAAAAAAATCATCGCTAAAGCAGACCAGTGAGAGACTAGTAGTGCACTTATCACGTGGAAACTGGCTCCAAACTCAGCCTATGTTCATATTTTTTGCTTCAAAGATTGGTACTACATATTCGGGTCAAAGGGTGTAGTGCCCAGAGAGTCCTGATGATTGGCGAAAGCCAGCCTAGCCATTGCCCCACATTGCAAGCGATTTGACACCGCGTCAATTTAGACCCAATGCCCCACACCTGGGCTCTACTGACAGTATGTTGCGACTAGCCAACCAAGTTGTTGAAATGGTGTGTTTTTCCATGCTGGATCCTTGCAAATGACCAGCAAGAAACAGTGAAATTATTAATCATTATTAGTCATTAATTAATCATTGACATCTAGCTCCTGAAGCGCACAAGTTCCGCATCTATTCCAGTGTGATGCACATGATCTTCCCCGGACACCGCGTATTGCTACAGGACCTGCCCACCATCGAGGCTGCAGTCTGTGCCGATCCAAGCTTTGAAACGGGCGTGGGAAGCACCTGCGATAACAAGACCATCGGAGCCGACTGCTGGGCTTACTGCCTCAGTGGATATTCCGGCCCCCTGACAGAAGCTGGAGATGGGATGAGATGGGCTTAGATCAGTTCCCCGTAGATGGTCCCACAATGTCCCACAGATGGGGAAGGGATTAGTCATGTTTATATAGTTGCTCGGATTTGCGTGGATTTGCTGAGTTGCTGATAAATGCAATGAGACCATCGACTTTCAAGCTGCGCGCATGTTCCTACCAGACCCATTTTCAAAATTGTTCCTGTCCTGCAACCAGTCCTGCAACCACAAGTGCCCGAAACCTGGTGCAACTGATTCATGTCTGTTTATAAACGGAGGTACCAGACTGTCAGACCAGATGTTTTTTTTTCCTCCTCTTCGGGAGGCTTCAAAGTATCAGCAACCTCAACCACACCCAGCATCCTGACCGACCGAACCCACCATAGCAAAACCGTACCAAACCATCCATCACGTCACAAACCACCAATCAGTCGTCGGCTGGACCCAACACTATAATGACAGTAGAACAATATTGTATCCCCACCATGCAGTCGCCAATTTCTCATGAACGGTTCAAGGCATTCAGGACCCTGGAAGTTTCCTTGCTTAGATTGGCTTGGTGAAACCAATTGCATCATTCAATAACACCTACTCCAAGATAATTTCCCCCAATCGGGACCCAGAATTAATCCAGTAATGAACTCTAGGGTTTCGATAGGGAGGTATGCAACATCGGGGAGAGGGCACCCTGCAGTTCTGCAGGCACTCCGAAGGCCTACCGTTGCCAAGCCAATGCGACGGCCAATGCAGTGCAGATCGAACCTTTAGGAGATGCTGTGGTCTGTGTCAGTGGCTGGACGGCAGATCTGGCTTTCAATGGCTTTCGCAGTTGAAATATTTGAAATTCGAGGTTGCATCTCAATGTTGAATGAGAGGTAGAGTTAAAGGTAGAGTCATGTTTCAAATCCAGCATTTAGAAGGATTCGTGGATTCCAAACTCTGACTATTTGTTTGTTTGAGGTTCTGAGGTTCAGGAAGCTAAGCAATAGTTTCAGGACAGTTTTGGACATTACTTGTACTGTAGCCTGCCTGGTGTTGCGTTGTTTCGCCGTTCGTTTCGCCGTGAACGATCCCAGAGGCAAGCCTGTAATCAAATCTGGAGTGCTGGAAAATAACCCATTTGCAGATGACATAGATGGTGAACATGGTGAATTTTTTATTGCCAGGTTGGATTACAAAGAGTACTTGGAGAGTGACCCCACTTAGTCACTAGCAAGTTGGGTGATATTTTCCAGTTTTCGATAGGAGATAGTCTCAGGAATCAGACGAATCCGCCTCGGACCAAGCTTCATGGGTGTCTGGTTCTAACCTGTATCAAGGCACTGGTGGACGACGCCTGTCATCCTCCAATTGCTTGGTCGCTTGGTGATGCTGTCCGAGTTTGTGGGACCTGGAACTAAGTTATTAAGTATTATCGAGTTTTTTTGGAGGGACCCATATGACCCTATTTTCCGATGGGATCCGATGAGGATGTATAGAGTCTGATTCTTCATTCCAACGGATGGAATGATGCAAAAGATCAAGATGGGAAGATAGTTTCGAAGATAGGTCCTAGGATGTCTTCGGTAAAAAATATACACACACACATATTATGAATATACATATATAAATACATATAAATACAGTTATATATATATATATACTACCCCCCAAACAAACAAAGGTAGAAAGTAACATTCCACCACAAAACACTTGGATTCCAGGACAGCTCGGCCGTGGTGGTTGGGCTCTCGACTGACTCCTTCACCCATGATTGCACCGGAAAGGCACCGGGGGCGTCCAACTCCAATGGTTTGCTCGTAATCTCACTACAGAAAAGGTCGGGGATACCCTCTGGTAAACAAACTTAGCTATGGAAAATCACCATTTTTAATGGGAAAATCCACTATAAATGGCCATTTTCAATGGCTATGGTAGTTTACCAGAGGGTATGACCTATTTTCAAACCCACCCATACCAACCCATGATTATCGACTCAACAAGTGGTTGTTAATTTACCCACACTCAAAGATGGTATGCTGGACCAAAGTTTGTTGGAAGAGAGTCTTGGTCAATAAGCTACTTTGACAAGATTCTGCAGGTTTCCCGTAACATTTTAGTTGGCTTATGTGTTTGCAATGATGATCCAAATGACCGAAGTTTTCTTGGGGGGCTAAGCTGTCAAACAGTGGTGTTTCAGTCTAGTTGCGGGCTCCACTAGTTCCATAAACAGATCCAGTAGAAAGGTCAGTGTGAAGGGCACTAGAAAATACCAAAGGAGGGTTTCAAAGTGTTGTTTCATTTTGGGGGGAAGAGCGAGACAGAGAGAGAGAGAGAGAGAGAGAGAGAGAGACAGAGATACTTGAGGCAGTTTTGTGTATACAGGCATAATATATGCACAATATATGATGATATATGATGTATATATAAATGTAGATGTTTTATTCTTCGTTTGTTTTTTCCCCATATGATTTCGAAATATTTCAAATCATTTCGATAAGCAAATGCAATAACAAACAATATGCATATATATATATATATATGTATATATATATATACACAATATACACATGTGCATATTGTGTTATTGTTGCTGTCACCTCCTTGTTGGTACAGGCAAACAACGATGCCTGTGTGGCACATTGCTCCCTGGGTTGGAACATGACAGAAACGGAGCCTTCCATCTTCACCTGTCAGAACGGCGACCCGGCGGTGGATGCATGATGAAGCTGGGAATGTATGGTGATATCAATGGATATACCCTCTGTTTATTGCACATAGCCATGGAATAGCTGGCGAATTTTGGATGTTTTTCCCAGCTAGAAACCTCCATTTAGTTCGGGGATTTTCCATGGCTATGTTAGTCATAACCAGATGGTATACAAAATGGACATACATACATGTACATATAACTACATATGCCTATTTATATTTGCGGATATGAGTTGGCTAGTGGTTTCATGGTGTCATTGTCAATTTTTAATCGCCACTCTGAAGATGAATGATGTTCCAAATTGACGAGCGTACTGTTGGGAAAGGTTGAAACCACCAACTGGTGGTATTCGGTCAACTGAACATGTCTTGAAAAAGGGCATTTGTTCAAAAGAGCAACTCCTGAAATTGGAAATGATATGAATGTTTACTGGGTTTTGCACCATGTATATTATCAAGACACATGTTGAATGTCTTACAACCAGTCATGAGACGACCAAGACTAAGAATTGACCAACAGAATGATGCAATACTTGGGCTCCTGATAGCTGCTAGATTTGTCGGGGAACTTGAGCAGTTCATGAGGATTGTGGTGAGGCGTGTTTGCTGTTGGGCCCAAGCTAATCCCATGTTCTAATAGAAATCAATTCACCTGAGGCCACTAACTAGCTTCTGTTCTATGCTTCTACAGGGTTCCAAGGTGCTGACACATCACAAGCATCAGATCCCAACTTCAAAGACCAGCTAGTGCCAGGGAGAAGAATGGCAGGCACTCTTGTGGACCCTGGGGTGCTTAGCTGGGGGGGTCATATCGATGGTTTCTAACCCAATGGGGCCTCGTTTCCATGTGCTCAGACTTGTACGAAAACTTTGCAGACAATTCCTGCTTTGGATGATGAAAAAAATGAAAAAAACACGTTTAAAGATACCTCGTTTCCTTTCCAGTTTCCCTAGCATCGAACCACAATTTACAGCGTGGCTCCACCCCCAGCTGTCACTTCTCAAGGTGCTTTGGTGGGTGCCTCGTTGCCTACCTGTACTGCGCTACCATGCACTTATGCATTCCCAAATGCCTTGGGTGTGTTGCACACATGTGGCATGGCGAAGCGTTGGGGGAAGAAGGTCACTGACAGAATGTCCAAAACATAGTGTTTCAACGTGATTGAACGATTGAACAGTTGGATGATCCTTCTAAAAAAGGTCGAATAAAATGTTCAAGCTGTACAACATTTCATTGGGCCCAATCCTACTCGCAATTTTTCAGTGCGACCGGATGGTTTCAATTTAGGTTAGATGTCCTTTCATAAGACAGAGTGAATCAGAGTGAAGGTCAACAATCCTGGTGCAAAAGCTGTCTGTGGAAGCCCAAGCCACTGGCAATGAGGCGATGGTGTTCTCACTGGACAGACATGCGTTGCAAGCTGCACGGAAGCCACTTGCTGCGTTGGGAGATCCCATTTTAGGGGAATCCAAGGGATACCCACCCAGGAGCCCAGGGGCAGCTAGCTGGCTGTTTTTTTTCTGTTGTTTGCATGGGTACTGTATGATTTGTATGTATGTCCTGAAGTGGGAATGGCTTCGAAACCCAACAAACATCACTTGTGTAGCTTGGCAATATAGCATGAAGAATCATTGCTCTTGATTGGAGAAGGCTCACAGTTTCAAGTCTAGGTCTGAGGGAAGAAAGTGAGTGAACTGCCTCATAAAATAACTGGCAGGTTATCAATGTAATCCAATGCTACTCCTTGGACCCCGTTGAGGACCTTGCCTGCGCACGTTGGAAAATGCATGATGACTGCACGTCTCATAGCACATACCTCACTTTCCAATATTGGATCGTAACTTCAGTGGAAAAGGTTCCACGCTGGGTTCCGCCCTATTCACCAAAGGTTTCGTATTGCTTGGGCCTCATGCGCCCCCCATCCAAGGCGGGCTTCAACTACTCCGCAGGGCAGGTGGCGGAAAGCTTCACGTGCTTGGCGACTGGCAGTCTCAGCGGCACGTCACCCACCTGTGGCCTGGCAGGAGGATGCACGAGGGGTTAGGCAAGCGGGATTTTTACCAAGAAAAACTATTATTTGTTAATTATTTAGCATATATATATATATGTATAACTAGAACTAACTAAGAATATTGGAATAACAAATGGTATATTACACATGTAACATCATATATTTTATTGTATTGTGGGATATCGATATAATAAACTAATGGGATAACCACGTGGGGTAAATATATATATATATATATATATATGTATATTGTTGTTGCGAACGTGGCAAACCCAATGCCATCAACCGTCGCATTCACCAACCATGACCGGGGGTTATCTCATGAATAATACTCTGTTGGGGATGGTTTATTGTTGGGCTTGACACCAAAATCCAAGGGTTATATCATGTGCGAAGGTGAGATATTCCTCACAGGATTGAGTTTGAAGGGACTTATGTACAATACACTCTACGTTTTTCTCCATCAAATATGATAAACTAACAACTTCTGGAAATCTCATGACATATCCCAGCCATAAGGGACTACTATCCATTTACGATCCATTTCCCAGCCATAACTCCTAGCGTCCCAGCTTCAACTGCAGCATCCACCAGCTAGGTGAGCGCATCACCTGTCCCGACTTGCAGCTGGAGAGTCAGTACTTGCACAATTGCCAAGGCTGGGTGGTGGCCAGGAGGATCGTACCAGTTGTGTTGGGCTTGCCGCCTGGCCGCCTCACCAAAAAATTGGTTTTTGAACATATGTATGGCCATCAACCCATCAACTATCATTCAACAATGGGAAAATGAACTCTTGACGCATTCATGAACTATTAGATTTTGGGCTAGGCTGAACTATTTTCAGACAAACCCATTTCTTTGGTCCAGGGAAGGGCCGTTAACTGCTGGTGAGGTAGCGGCAAAACAGGGGTCGTTTTACTTGACTGGCCAGCAGGGATTGCAGCTTTCTATCCAACTGGGTTCAACAAATCCATCCGAAGCTTCAAATTTTGAGCATTCTTGCGTAAAGGGGTTCCAGAGACTCTGCTCATGCATTAAGGACATCAAACAAAACAAGTCATGAGAATCAATCAGCAAATCGTCCTCTATTGTCACAAGCCAAGACATCATTGGAAGCACCGCTGAAACTCAATGATGCTCAATTTCGGGGCATTCTAAGTTCCACAGGCAAACAAAAATGACACAGACAAACAAAAACGGTAACCACGGCAGGCAAGGCTCAGTCCTCAACTACTCCGTTACATTCCACCCAATTCTGCCCCTCGTCACCATTCCCCCACATCCTTCGTGCCTTCGTCAGGCCAACGCTTCCAGGACACTTGCGAGGTGGGCTGTGGCCAAGGTGCGACCGGGTTCAACATGGTTCAACCATGGTTCGATGTGGCAATCCTGGCATTAGGATCCTATACTTTTTAGGGGACGATGCGATTTTTGTTTGAATGGTGATGCCCCCAAATGGTTTTGGGGGTACATATGGGAGAATTACGTCTAAATGAGGGGATATTCATGGATATTCATTGTGGGGGATATTCGGGATATATACTGTATATATGATGAATATTGATGAATGAAGCACCTTTTTACTTGGATGGGCAACACCATTTTCCACAGCATGGAATGGCGTTCCCAGGTTTGGAACAACCTTATATGGGCAGTTGGCACCTCGAAGAAACAAGGGAAGGCCCACTAAATTTAATTAGAAACCATAATGCATTGCATTGGGTTCAGGAGTTCTTGGCGGCTTCTCTTGTCCATGTGACATGTGACTTTTTCAAAGGGAACCACTTTCAAAAGACTAGAGCCCTCCAGCAAGGTATTCTGGCGGAGGACCCATTCCTATTTAGTTATCATGTTATATCAGTTATATCCATTTGTACCAGATTTTCCCATGTTGTCCTTGGTTGAAATGGCACATTTGATGCGATTTGCTATTCACCTGTTGGAGAAATCCTGCAGGGTCGGGGGTTCGCTGCCAGGCTATAGCTTATCAGGCTCCAGTAGCAGGAGAGAATGCCAGGCAGGGGGCCTGGTCAGCGGTTTCGCATGAGTCATTGGTATCAATCAACCATAGGAGAACCATAGGAGAACCATAGGAAAACCATAGGAAAATGATGATTTCATGGGATTTTATAGGGATTTTAATGGGATGAATGGGATGTACCCTTTGGTAAACTGTTACATAACTATGGGACATCACCATGAAATTCATGGGAAAATCTCCACTATTTCGACTAGGCCATTTCCAATAGCTCGCTACGTAACTAATTACCAGAGGGTATTGAATCCGGATGCCCTCAGGCTGATGGGAGCTTCAGTGGAGGGCTGCCCAGCTGCGTGGGGAACCCGTGTGATCAGACCCTGCCTGACAATCCGACCGTGAACAGCACCAGCTCCTTGCACTCAGCCTAGGGGTGATTGGCCCGCGTGATTTTGTGTGCTTTTGTTGGGATTCCTTGAAACCACCGGCTTGGTGGATAGTACACTTGTATAAAGTTACCCTTACATCATCATATTTCTTGAGTAACGGTTCAATTGAAATGGGAGGTGGCTATGCATTGTCAAACAACCCGGGTTACCCATGATTACCCCCCAAATATCCTCCAAATTGTCATATTTTTCATGATCCCGGAATATCCGACAATAGATACGAGTGAATCCCGGGATTACTCCAGGATACAATGAAATATGATGGAATAGAGTGGAATATAATCTATAACAGAGCATATCGCTGAACCATTAGGATATGTATATGTAGTTGGCGTTGATGTAGTTGGCTATTGGAATATTGCTGAATGTAATCAATAATGTGGGTAAAACACTAATCAACCACCCATTTGGGAATGGTTTATACCACCTACTTATGGTGAACTTGGGGATGGTTTCATTATTGTTTTACCAACATTATCTTTAATGCCAGGACATGTTTTCAGCATACACCATCCTGACTGGCCCATCGCAGGTTGCAATGGCCTGGTCACAGGACAATCGTGCGAGGCCTGGGCGGGGAATCGGCCTGGTTTGATGATTTATGGATGATCCTCATGTTTTTTGTCCGTATTATGTGGATGATCAACTAACATAGCTATGGAAAATCACAATTTTTCATGGGAAAATCCACTATAAATCACCATTTTCAATGGCTATGTTAGTTTACCAGAGGGTATGTGGATGATCACTATGGGATTTAGGAATTTTTGAATGTTCAATCGCAATGATTTTTAGTATGTGGGAATATCAGATTGTGTGTCACTATGTCATGAATATATGAGACAACCAGCTTCAAAGACCAAAGAACAAATTCTTGATTCGCAGGGTACCCTCTGCTAATTCAACAGCTTACTATGGAAGGTCATGGCCCATTGAATTCAATGGTTCACCTATTGCACATGGTTTAACTTCTTCCCATAGCTAAAATAGAGTACAAAATGGTACATGCCACTTTTCCATAAATAGTTTATGGAATGTTCCATCCATATTCCATTAGCATTCCATCAATCTTCCATTCCACTCATATTCCATGATAATGAAGTATACCATGATTTCAGCTATACCTTAGCATATCAATGCACATTAGCTATTAAGAATCACCATTTTGAGCCGCTCTGGGAACCCTGGATGTCGTTGAGCGCTTCGCCAGGTGACCTGCGCGGATGGATTCCTGCCGGGCAACGCATCCTTGACCTGCGATGCCTCCGGTGCGATGGAAAGATCGGGAGGTTTTGAATCAACGAAGGATGGAGAGAAATCTATGATGGATAGTACGGTATAGAGAATCTATTGTGGACAATTCACCTCAACTAGGTTTTGATCTATGGTCAGTTTATGGTGAATCTATGGCTAATCTATGGTGAATAATGATCAATAAGGGTTAATAAGGGTTAATAAGGGTTAATAATGGTTCAGAATGAATGGGAATAAGGTGGTCTACATTGGGATACATTGGTTGATATGTATATATATATATATTTATGTATGTGTGTAAATCGATATGCATAGGATGGTGATAGATAATCTATGGTTATTACTTATTACAGTGACAACGGTGTACAACCAACAATCATCGATGAATAATGGGAGCAAACTAACGTTGGTATGCAGTGGGATATTTATAGTGATGGGATATGCACAGGTATGAGGGACAAAAACTCATCCAATGGGGATGCTGCCTATAGAAATTCATGGGAGTATATACATATAGGAACAACTGACAACTAAGAATATTGAGAAAACCAACTGGATTTCTAACTAACTGGATGATGTGGTATTCCCATGCGCTAAACCATCCCATGAATCATGTGGGGTTCATCATAAACGTCATCCCACTGCGAATGGGGTATATTTACTCCTAATCATACGCCTCTATTATTGGGGATGGTTTATAATTGGGTTTTACCACATTGCGACCAATGATCCGTATTTGACAGATACAATGTTTACTCAACTGGGGGTATATACCTCCCGTTTATGGCAAACATTGGGGAACGTGGTGATTCACCAATTAATTCACTGCTTGGTGGTTTCAAACATGTTTTTTTTAATGTCAAACCATAGGAATGGGAGGATGATCCCAGCCGACCTGTCACATCTTGAAACCACCAGTTGCTGTACAGCAAGATATATGGCCAACACAGTGGCAAGATCCTTGGCCCTATTTTCTCACAACGAAATGCAGGAAATGATACGTAGCTTCGTTTAGTTTAGGAAAGTGATGGAGTTATCAGGGTGTCCCACACTTGGCGGCTGTAACATTTCCACCATCTTATGACCGACTTCGTGAGCAAAACAACAATGGTCAAGGATTCCAAACCACCCAAGAATTCAAGGCAGGTGCTGTAGACAAACTGGTCTACTGAAATTGTGCACCAATAATTTCCTGGGTTGAGGTAAGAAACAAAGACCAAGAAGCAAACAGGACATGTGATGCCTTTCATGTTTTTGTATGCTGTTTCTTCAGTATGTATATAATTCAGGTTCCTTTAAGGCCCATGGCCTCCATTGCCCACTTTTCCCTGACTTCTGGGTTGCCAAACTCAGGTGAGCGCGGGTTTGACTCAATGCTATGACATGAGAACTGAAAGGAAATGAGATGTTTTTCCCAGATGTTTTCCAGCAAACATGTCCTTGATCATCATATATCACATCAGACTCATACCCTTCATGGACAATCCATGAATATCCTCGCACTAAATGAAGGTTTTAGGGTTATAGCCATAGCTGGGAAAATCATAGAACTAAAAGAAGCTTTTCGCTGGGATTTGAACCAACAAACATGGTGATTTCATAGCACTGAATGGGGGGTTCTCCAGCTGATCCATGCTGCCAGGCTACATTTTGGGCACCATGCCCAGCTGTAAGCCCCTCACCTGTCCAGACAAGTCCTGGGCGGCCTCCGTCCGTAGCACCTGCAGTGGTCGCTTGGTCGGTGGTCGAGACCAGTGGATGTTGATGGGTATAGTAGACCCTCAAAAACGAGAACAGAACAGGTTAGATATGGTTAAATGATATTTACATATATAGAGAATGCGCCATGATTCTAGGAAGTATTTGGGGGTTGTTGCTAAACAAGATCATATAAGGTTAAACGACCGGACTTGGTTTGTTTTGTATAGTGGGGATTGATTCGTTGGGCCCAGGATCTTCAACGAGGAGTATGTAGTGTAGTTCAAAGTTGGATCAGTCTATCAGGTTGGAGTCATCAAGCGCTTGGATAGGTGCTTTTTGTGTCAAGCCTTTCTACGAATAGCGTAAAAGAATCATGAGTACTACATAACATGACACTAACAATTTATATTACGTATTATTACGTAATGTAGTGTTCACTAAATGTCAAGCAGAGCTTCCACTTGCAAAGTTTGCCACAATCTCGGGAGTCTTGAACCTACATCTTCCGCTGTGATTAGCAGCTAGACCTACAATAGCAGTGTTGGATGTTCTTCGGCTTCTATAGATTTGGGCTCCTGGGCGATCCCAGATGATTTCCTTGCTGGATGAGTCCATAGACGTGCACACCTGCATGCAGGGTGCATATCCACAACTAAGGCGCTGTCAAACCCTTCTTGTTTTCATACCTTTGCTGACTATATATGTTATCCACTTCGGAGGGATATGAGGGGCCAATTTCGAAACATGCTTGAATTGGTAGAGGTACAGATCCAATCTGGACTTGTCACACAGCCCCTGGCCCAAGGCACAACTTATGGCAGCAAGTGTGCAGTGTATTGCGCACCAGGGTTGCTTGGTGAGGATGGTGAAAGATGGCAAAGTGCTCGGCAAGGCATAACAAGGGTCTGTTTGAGGGGACAAAAAACACACAGATGATAATTTGAATGGGTAAAATGATGATCGAACATCGGCTTTTGGGGTGCCCCACTTTCCAACAAAACCAAGATCTTGATGGAACCCAGAGAAGTTCAAAGCGGCTCGGTCAAATTGACAAATCCTAGGTGATATCAATGCTATTGTAAATTTTGGGATACCATGTTTTGATGGCTTACTTACTGTGTTTTTTTTTTTAAAATAAGTTGGCATGGTAATTAAGTCCCCAACTGTTTATCCCAACTGTTGGCTTTCTATACCAATTCTCCTTTTGGGAATCAACCCTTTGGTAGGTTTCTGTCAGGTGATGATCCATGAAACATCTCAGGTATAGCAGCTCCGGCGTGGAGGAGATCGCGCTGCTGTATATACATACGTTTTTTTTTTAAATAGAATATAATATATGTATATATATATATTATAATATGTATATATGTGTATGATATATATGTATATAAAATATAATATACAATATACATAATATCTATATCATTGGAATTGCCATTCTTTCCTCCGGACATTTTTTTTTGATAGACAGATTTGTTTGGGCAACAAACTGATTGTTGATTCCTCTTGCTGTCAAAGAGTTGGCGCCGCTCATTTTCTGGTGGTAGGGCTGAGCACCTTCTAATTCTGATCCTGGTGCAAACACGCAACACTCAAAGGTAGCTGGCATGCGATTATGTGCATTTGTTTGCTTGGCACTGTCCCACCTTCATATAGAATTGTAGAAGAGAAGGCAATTGTGCAGTTCTACACCTTTGAAGCTGGTAGTTCCGTTTGAAAATGGTACAACTCTTCCTTGATTCTGCATCCCTGAGCAGGGTCTTGAGATTGCCGCAATTTACTCAGACTTTTGATGTGAAACCACCATCCAGAATCAACTTATGCAATTTGGTAAACCCAATAAACACACAAACCATCCCGAATATTAACATCATCCCCAAATGTCAATAGGTTTCTTATATTTTCTTATTGGGTTTATCACATTATGTAACTTACTCCCTGGGCGCAACACACCTTTGTTTTGGCACAGGAGTGGCAGTGTGGTTGGGCGGATGGCCAAGTGCAACTGCAAGGGACCTTGCCCACCTGTGAGCCACAGGTGGAACCGGCGGCTGTGGTCGACTAGGTTGAGGGTGAACATCCAATAAACATGGGGTATCCGGCATCCGGTGGACATTCCCCTGAGTTCTGTTAGTTCTTGTTAGTTTGCTTATAAACCCCATGAACTATGCAATACAGCCGATCAACTCCGATAAACCATAGTTGTTGGAGTTATTAGCGCCAAGTTAGCTAGGGCGCACCACCTCTGGTGGGTAGCCAAGGAGCTACTAAGAGTTTCCGACATGATTATTTGGAAATGTGGCATACACAAAATTCCTGGTTGGTCAACATCGTGTTTTCTGCTCCATAGTTTGGTGCAAAATTTGTTCTTCATCACAGTTTAACCTTTCGGAATCAAGCCTAGCAGTAGAAACTTCCTCGTTTACACCCACATCTATAGATGACATACCTACGAAAGATGGTGTTTTCCAGAGACTGCATGATTTGTTGGGACTAAGAGTCAACCAGCCCGGCAGGTGTGTACCTCAGGCCTGCCAGCCGACAGCTCATCGGTCACCAGCAACTGCTCAACTGTCGTCACAGGCCGAGGGGACCTTGGAGTGGACCATGAAGGGATGGCATGTCAAGGGTTGGTGCAAGGTTGATTACCCTCTGGTAATTCAACGTAGCGACATAGAGCTCATGGCCACAGAAATAGTGGATTTTCCCATGAATTTCATGGTGATTTCCCACAGTTATGTGGCTGTTCAACAGAGGGTAATATAGGGAAGTTTTGACCCTTGGGGTGGAAGGGTAAGGAGGAGACAATATCAACATATATCAACTATATCCAACTAGAAATTCCAGGGACCTGTTCGTGTTTTGAGCAGTCTTGCGGTGGACGGCGTGACATGGCGGAAGGGACCAGTGAGATTGAGTCTTCTCTGCATCATGAGGTGTAGCGTGGAGGGAACATTAATGAACATGAGGGAACATTGTCCCTACTTCATGCCTTTTCTGGCATAGAGTCTAGATGTGCAATTACCTTGCATGTTTATGTATGCATATTTGGGCTGGCCCATGATGGCCCCCAGCTACAGACAGAGTCAGTGAAAACCAAAGGCACAGTTGGGAGTCCTACATTCCGGTGACATGTGGCTGTGTCATGCGCGACATGTAAAGCCAGAACAGTTCGTGAGCTAGCTTTTGTTTTTTGATAGTTGCCTTTGTACCTGCTGTGCATTCTTCATTCTTCAACATTCAAGGCGAGCTACGGATTGCTTCAAGTAGGCTGACTATTCAACCACCGTTGCCATTGTCACCATCACCATATATCACCATCATCATCATCATCATCATCATCATCATCATCATCATCATCAGCATCATCAGCATTTCCATTACCATGATCATGTTTCCGTATATTTGCTGACGTCCCTCAGCAGGCGAGACCTGCTTGCAGACCTGCGCTGTTGGCTACACCTATTCTGCCTCAGCCTCTCCCAGCGTTTGGACCTGTCAAGAGGCAAAGAGGGCCCACGTGGTTGGTGGAGTGTTTCCATGGTTTTGGGGGTTTGGTTTTGGTGGGGGATTAATTGATATGTATATAAATATATGTGTATACTGTATATACATCTATGTATGTACATATGCATATGTATATATGCATATGTATATATATATATATGTATAAACAATCGTCTTGGAGTAGCTAGACATATGGAAAATCCATGATAATACATAAATGTCCTCATTCGAGTTTCTGAGAAACGAAACTATAATTAGTTTCATTTTTGCAGTGGGACTATACATACATATATATATATATGTCAACATGTGTAGGTGCTGAAATTCCAAAGCCATTTTTGGGCTCCATGATGTGTTCTTTTTTTATCCTCCCCTTGTCATTGATGCACTGGCGAACGCAGGACGGAGCTGCATCGGGCAGTTCTACGGCCTGCCAAGCGATTGCGTGTGACACTGCGCTGGTCGCCACGGGTATTGCCACTTGGGCAGCTATCCGAAAATGACGGTGGTTGAATCAGTACCCTCTGGTAAACTAACATAACTATGGAAAATCACCATTTTTAATGGGAAAATCCACTATAAATGGCCATTTTCAATAGCTATGTTAGTTTACTGGAGGGTATTGCTTTCAAAAAAGAGCATGATTTAGCCAGATGAGTGGAGATAGGTGACATGCTGGATTTTTTGGGGAACATCAGAGGTGAAGTTGTAGCAATGATTGAGGTAGCAATGTTGCGAATGTATCTTTAGTAATTTCCTTTGGTAAAATAACATGGCAGTTAGCTAGCTCACGAGTTTACATATATACTTAGCAGGAGCACATGTTTTCCTTAAACAACTATTTTTATTGGAGATGTGATTTTGCATTCTTTTTGATTTTTATTGGCAAAACAGCCTTTCTTACTCTGAATCACATTGCTCAACTCGGTGGGTTGGAGGATCGTGTGCTGCACGGGTTCCAGGGACGCAGCACATCGAGGGTGCAGAACCCCCTTCAATTTGGATGGGAGAGAAAGGGAGACAACGTCTATATTGATATGGGAGAGTGGATGATCTATTGGTTTACAGTTGGATATCTAACATTTGGATGGGAGATAAATGGTTTTAACCATAGGTTTACAGTGGATCATGTCTCACCCTAGTAGCTTGATCTATAGTCATCTCAGTGAAGTAACACTCCCACCTCAGTCCTTCACCGCCCCTAGGCTCACACCTGCGCCGGCATCGTCTTCGGTGCCTCCTGCTTTGCCTTCTGCGACGTCGGCTACACATCGTCCAACGCGGCTGTGACGTCTCAGCGCTGGCAATGTGCAGGCGTTTTGGGAGTGTGGGCGACCCTTTGGGAGGGAAGTAATCCCATCCCCCTGATATTGAACACCACCCCAGCAACCATCAGAACCATGCTTTAATAGGGGATTTACAATTTGGTTTTTGGGCCCCTTTAAGGGGTGTTTGATATTAGAGGGATGGGATTGCTCATGCTAAAGAAATGTATCAGATTGAAACAAACTGAGTCTTGAAGGGCACGGTATCATCAGAAATGGGATCTAAGTATAATGGGAAGTATTTTCTCATTCTTACTAAACGAGTATCCGGGGGGTGTTTATATAATTTCAGACTCACTACTGGTAAGGGTGATGCCTTGATGGTGATCAGTTAAATCTGGGAACTATCATAAGCTACTACTAGCCAGTTACCGTCCGGTAGTCAAACATGGTTTGCTGGAAAATCACTCCTTAATAGATTTTTTCATATTTTTGTCCCATTAAGAAACAACCATGAAAGGAGGATTTCCAGCGTGCCATATTTGATTACAAGAGGGTAGCTACCAACCAACTGGGATGACAAGCCAAACTTGATGATCGTCCTGGTTCACCAGGGCAATCTCTGTGCAAGGATCAAAAAGGTGGATTCAATCAGCAAAAATGGGCCAGAAATGGTGATTTCATGGATGTTATGATATTAGTGGGGATATGCTGGCATATACAACCAGCCATAATCAGAAGTTGGATTGGATTCATGATTATTGTTGGATGGTCATCAATCCAGAAAATAACAGGGATTCATACACCGAACGGATTTCCATTGTGGGATGGATAGCAGTAAACCAACTCCATGTTTTGACCATGGCACACACCCACACACGCTTCCGCTCTTTTTTGTTTATATATACAGTATATATATATACATATATATATATATATATACACACACATATATATATATATAGAGAGAGCCAATAAAGATCACAGCCAATTGAGATCATCGTTTTCCCAAGTGAAATTGGGTTATGTAAGTTTTTCCAGGTTTTTCCCCATCATTTTCCGATACTTTATATAATCATTAATATATCATATAGTTGGTCATATATATATATATATATACACATATGTATGTGTGTATACAGTATTTATATACATATATATATATATATATGCATTATATCCTATGATCCCCCCCTTATATGTCCCAATATTCCCATCATTTCCTCTGTACTCCCACGCATCTCCACCATGGCAGGCAGCTCCTCGGGCTCTGTGGTGCCTGGCCTCACTGAGACGGATGGGGTGGCGCTTCGGGGCACCTTACCCAGTTGCAGCCCATTGCCATGCGCCTTGGACGTCGGGGATGGTAGGTTGGAGGTCATGATGATTACAAGGTGGTGCCCCCAAAAAGCTACGTATAAAAATTGGTTGAAAGAACCAAGATCACTGTTGGGTTTATGATGTTGATGGTAGATATATTGAACTATACTGGTATAGTTCAGTGGGGCTTTTAAATCACCTAAAACAATGTGGCGCAGCACCTGGCACATCCATGAAATTAGGATATCATCATAGATTAAGCAACCAGAAGCATCCATGTGGGAATCATCCACATGTTTGGTGGTCGGTGAACGATGATTATTGCACTTTTTTTCAATGGTGGTATCATGTAATGAAATATCATGGGATATCATCAACCAAAAACACAACATGCAGCAATATATATATATATATATGTATATGTATACATATGAATTTGCAGGTGTTTGAATATAGGGGGCTTAACCCCCCAAAACTGCCATTGTGATCGGGAAAAGGATGATGAACCAGTGGATGGAATGGGGTACCCTATTCTCAGACTGACAAACCTGACAAACCTATGTGGGTCGAGTTTTCCAGTTGAAATATGGAAACCATGTTAAACGTTGGGTGGTTTTGGGTGAATTTGAGTTGCCCGGTTACCTTCTTACTTAAATGTTGGTTAGTCAGAATGGTGACAAGATGTGACAATGCAGTTGGCAGCTATGATTCTGATGGCAGTATATTGTCCAACATTGTCCAACTCTGGATTTGTTCATGTTGGGGTTGGGCTATACGCCTTCAATCTCATCAGTGTTGCCAACTGGACCATGGTCTCAATTCATGATCAACTTCAGAAAGAGCATCGTTGGTGGTTTTATTTCGTTGCATCTTCCACTCCAGTTTGGTGAATGACTTTAATCATTTTCATGGTCGAACCACCCAGCATGTCCATATGATAGAAGTATGATAAGGTTTGGAGGTTCCCGCTTACGTATTAGTTGGAACCTGCCTCTCCTTTCGGTACAGATGTGTTCAGCGATGCTGCGGAGTTTTTTCTACAGTATGTTTTTCTCCATCGGGTGATTTTCCCGTAGTGTAACATTTGACATCATATATATATATATTAATCATTTGTACACATATGTCGATCCTGTAGTTCGGCAACACTTAAAACAATCAGAATGGAACGCATGCCAAAACACTTAAGTGTAACCAGGACCAAAGAGCAACCCAGTTGATTTGATTCCCCGCAGCTTGGCCGCCCCTTCTCAGGTCTGTACAACCTCCCCGTGGGCGCTCAGTATGATCACAACTGCAGCACTGCGGGCACAGGTGGGGCAGCGCAAGGGCAGATGACCTGGTTAAGATTGTTCCACCTCTTTGGGGGTCACCACCTCTGTGTGGACTGGTTGAATTCCAATATTACCATCCCCCCAACTGACATCCAACCTGAGACCCCACATGTTTAGAGGAAAGTCATTTTCTCACCCTTTCCTTGGCGGGGTCTATGTTAGTTGGGGATGGTAATGACTTGTACAGAAACTCTTACTTTTAGAGTCGTGTGCCAAATGTGTTGGGGAACCCACCATTCTCATCCGTTCTCTGCTCATCTTGGGATGTTCAGATGCCCCAAAGTTTTAGCCACCAAAGATCGCTCAGGTGAGACTTGCGTGGTCGGCTGTGCTTCGAGCTTTTATGGCGTTCCAGAGAACCGTACGTGCAACTCCAACCGCGTTCTGGAAGGTCCCGTGGGTTGGGATAGCTGGGTTTGGATGGAGTCGGGAGGCTGGAAATCAGTGGAAACCATGGTGTTTGGAACTTGTTTGAAGTTTTCCGCCTGGTGCCCACTTCAAGGATTTCAGACAATATCCAAGACCCAGAGGATGTAGGTTCACTTTTTCACTCCCAGCAACACTATCGTCTCAAATCCTCCGAAAAATGTCTGGAAATGGAGGCTTGGGGCGGAAGGAGGGGGCTGATCGCAAAGCGCATCAAAGGTCTCCAGATCACAGACGGGTCCTACAGTTTTGAGTTGGTTTATCAAACCATCCAACTGGACAAGGTTGTGCCCCATAGTTAGCTAAGTTGGTTTATAAACTCCAATTTCACTAGGGTTTATGGGATACACACACACATATGTATATATATATATATATACATTATATAAATATAAATATAATCTATAGTCGTTACTATGGTTTATCGACCAACTTATCATTATAACTGGGGCGGCGACACCCTGTAGATATTTTTAGATAGGCCCCATTTGGCCCAGTGATAGACCAGCTTACCAATCTAGGCGGCCTTAAGAAACCTCAGGTGCTTTACCCGTTTGCACCTTGACATCCACTACAATCACCTCCACTACGATTAGCTCCACTACAAGTGTCAGCATCACCCAGACCGCCACAACGACATCGACGGTTGCTTGGCATGGTGGGAATGTTTCCAGAAAATGGGGGAGAGAGTCTTTATATAAGTGGTAAGAATGAGGAGAACAGATAAGAATGGAGACACTCAATCATGGGTATCAAATGATATGATATCATCTCAAAATATCTCAAGTCATCAGTATAATCGTAGCTATTGGGAGCATCTTGGTGTGAGCGGGTCATTTTTCCCTTCGACGCTTGGTTGTATGGGATATCCCAAACCGCTAGTTGATAACATCCCACTGGTGTGCGCGACTATGCGTTTCAGATGCGATATTTCTGGGGAAAGGGTTGCAAATGGTTGGTAAATGGTTTGGACTCAAACATGATCATACTCGTAGATGCAGGAATATGGAGGAATGCAAACTGCCGAACAAAGCTTGGCCATGATTTTGTCATGTCGTGTCCCCATGAACTCTGATCGAGGCAAGATACCCAATTGACTATGGCTCAACCGCCCAGATATTGTCTCCAGATTCTTCCAGGGTACAAAAGGACAACAGAACAAGTCGGAACTGGTGTTTGCACGTGCAGAGATATGCGCTTCATAGATCTTCATATATAAATCAAAAAACAGGCCATATCTGAATTTCTGTTGTTTCCTCCCTTCAACTTTCAACATGTTCAAGGCATTGTCAGGTGTTCCCTTCACCGCAGACACATTTTACATCGTACCCAATCGGTCCCAGCCTGGCTACCCCAATTGGAGATTATTGGAGATTTAGGTCACTACGATTCCATTTCTTTGTACTCCGGACTACATTCCTTGGGTGCAAGGCGGGAGCTGCTGGCGAAATTTGGGTCCTGTGCATTTTGGTATACAAATGAGTTAGGGGCTGGAAGACAGATCGTTCAAAACTCAGGAAGTACATTCATTCAGGGGGGTGGTAAATCCACTATCTTTGACTCACCATTTACCCTCTGGTAATTTAGCATAACTATGGACAACTATTTTTGTTAAGTAGGGAAAGTATCTATAAATGGGGCATTTTCATAGCTACGTTAGTTTACCAGAGGGTATTGCTTGAAGTATCTCAAATCCCCATGTTTGACGGTTGAATTCCCCATTGCTCGACCACCCTACCTCCACTTTGATGGCAGCCAGATATCCCACTCTATTCCCTCTAGTCGGTTTCCCTATTGTACATTTATATATGTGTGATTATACACTGGTAGATAAACAAATAGATAGATACATATACATAATGATACATAGATATACATAATACATACCAGGTAGTGCCCGGTACGCGCCGGGGCGGAAGTTTCGAGAAGAGGAATGACTATTGGAAGAAGATGGCCTATAGGATTTTTTTGAAATTCAGAAGCGACGAAGTGTTGAAGTTGTGAGGTGCATCAACGAATGAGCGGCAAATGGTTGTTGAGATGCCAATGACATGACATGGAAGGATCCATGCACAACTCACTGAATGAATCAACGAACCAGTAAACCGATGAATCAATGAACCAATGAAACAATGAATCAGTGAAGCGATGAAGAAACGAAGCAATGAATGAATGAATGAATGAACCAGTGAATCAGCCAATCACTGAACCAATGAATCAATGAATCAGTGAATCAACCAATCAATGACCCAATGAGTCCATGATTCAAGGAACCAATGAATCAGTGAATCAAGCATTCAAAGAATCAACGAACCAATGAATTTGTGAATCAGTGAATCAACCAATCAATGAATCAATGATTCAGTGAATCAAGCACTCAATGAATCAATGAGTCAATGAATCAGTAGATCAGCCAATCAATGACTCAATGAATGAAGGAATGAACGAATGAATGAGTTGATGGATGGGGTACTTTGCTGAGCTACTTCTTCACTGAGCGACCTCTTCGCTGAGGCACCTCTTCTCAGGTACTTCTTCTCTGAGCAGCCACTTCTCTAGGCTACTTCTGCTCTGGGCTGCCTCCCAGCTACCTCCTCTGTAGCTTCTGCAACCCACTTCTTTTCTTCGCGCAGCCAGCACAGTGCTGCTTTTCACCCGTGAATTCACACGCGTGTGAACTTGACTTGATGATGAAGGTGACATCATGATGATGATGATGATGATGATGATGATGATGATGATGACGATGATGGTGATGATGATGATGATGATGATGATGATGATGATGATGACGATGACGATGATGATGATGATGATGATGATGATGATGATGATGATGATGATGACGATGATGACGACAAGACTGCCCCTGCACATTCGTCCGTAACTTAGAAGTTTGTGAACTGAACTAAACTTCCTTTTCCATCCTTTTCCGATGTATATACACATCCAACTAGCACTAGCTCCCCATTTCTCCAGTTGTACCCCCAGTATATTGATTCCCACTTCAAGCTGCTGCCTCGTTGCGGAAGATCCCCTGGGGCGTTTTCCCGGGAGGCGCTGGGAACTTCAGCTGCTTCGGTGAGCTTGGCATCGGTCAGCGCTGTGTGGCCCCCTGCGCAGATGGTGGGCCACAAGCCGTGTCCTGGCAGATGATTGGTGGGCAGATATTCTTTCTATGTGTTTTTTTTCCATTGTTTTTCTGTAGCACAATGGAACTATACAAATATAATCAAATATATACATATATATATATATATACAGTCAGGAAAACAAACATAGACATAGAAAAAATACCAAAAGATACAAAAGACATGCTCAGGGTGGTGAATTCTTGGCCATACATGGGCATGCAGGATTATTGGAATACTGAGTGCATGTTCTTTTGCCATTTTGATGGAGGACTATTCGATACGATCTCATGGTTTCAGTAAACACAGTAGACATGGAGTTGGCCATGGGTTTTGATTCATGGGGATGCAACTGGTCTTAAGGATAATACGTGGGACCGAGTCTACATGAGGATGGAACATGGTGTGTAAACATGATATATTTGGAAACGACAAGGCAACTGATTAGTTACAAGTGTATAGAGAATTCCCCCAAACACTTGCATGTATTCCCTTGGCCGACATACAGACCCAGGGAATACTAGGGACCTACAGATGGTTCAATTGGCCAGGATCCATCAGCCTCCACCCGAGGTCATCGTTTGTTGGACGAATCGGCAATGGCAACTGCAAGAGGCCTGCCATACGGAAGATGCGTCGCCGCTGATCCCCATTTTCGTGGTGACTCTGAGCATCATGCGCCTTGGAAAGATCAACAACATTGAACAACCGGGTGAGTTTGAGCAATGTGGTAGGCCCAGCAATACACCATACATACCATGTGATACCATCATGCCATGCACATGTTTCCCAGAAATGGGTAGGATATTCTATAGACATAAATGGATGTAAATGGATATCGATGTACTGCACGTAACATATACATATATACATATACATACATAGATGTCAAGTGGCGGTATCGGTATAAGTATAAGCGAAATACCAACAGCAGGAGACTGTACAAACAACATTTTCTAGGCATCACACTGGGAACTGGTGGGAACCTGGACCTGTTTCGTTGGAAAATCCATCAGTTGGGAGTTGATCCCTTCCGTCCAGAGGTGTGCATTGGTGCTGTTTATGGGAGCCGGACTCTATTGCTTCCTCAAGACGCCAAAGACTGCCCCGTAACTTGGCAGCTGCGTAGACATCGTTTACAAGTGCATCGGACATTGGGACATTGTGTGCACACCGTGCACATATATTTTCAAATGCACACACACAGATATATATATATATATAAGTAATTCCTTTAATCTTATACATTATATATATATATACATATAAATGTGCGTGCGGTCAAACACCGGGAAAAAAACAAAAAAACAAAGCAGGTTCTGTCATGATGAAGGGAACACGCATGTATAGATATAGATATATGTGTATATACAAAAATATATACATATACACACACCTAGACATTTATATATACGCATCCATGTAAACAATTTCTAAATGTTTGTATTCTGCTTTAGCGCCTTCATGCCTTGAGCTTGTAGAATCCAAGGATGGAAGTTGAACCATCAGAAGGCCCGGTTCTGCAGCTACCATGACAGTTTTGGGCAAAAAACAACAGGTGGAAGCTGGTAAAATATGGGTATCTCCTGTACGGAGGTCTTGCCAAAGCGTAGGTTTCAGCATCTGAAATGGGGATTTGAACATCAATGATATCTACAATGATACAAGGATTGGTCAGGCGGCGCTTGATATTCCGACGAGATGATCTAAGTGTTGATTGTTGCAGGCACCTAAGGGTTGAGTGGGATAACATCGCGGCCCATCATTCCGGCTATGCTGCATGGAGATTCAAGGAGCCTTGGGACGTGTAGAATTATGAGATCTTAACCGATCTGTGCAGAGACCCTCAGCAAAATCAGTTGTTTCTTTTGTGGTGTTGCCAGCCTTTCTGAATCCATTGGATGCCAAAATCATGCAGAGCATCCATGCGGAACTCTGCCAATTTGGGGACATATACCCTCCAGCAATCATACGTAGCTGGCTGGGAAATTTTTCCACTACATGAACATTTACATAGCTGGGAACATCATCGAATTAAATGATGGATTGTCCAGCAAGCCACGTTGGATTACTGGATGGTATGTTGATGGACGGTAGAAAACAATGAAGGATATACTCCTGGGATACAATAGGTATATAATTGATATAATTGGGGTAATGTTGTTCAAACAAATAAACCATCCCCAATTTCACCATACATAGGTGCTATAAACCATTCCCAAATGGGTGGTTTATGATTGTTTTACCCACATCATGGGAGGGTAATTTCCTCGCCGTGAGATCGCCAGGTGCCAAGTCGCCCAAGTCCCCGCTCTCGCCGATGTCGCCGGCGTCTCCGGGCCGGATCCCGCCGCAGAAGGTCCCGTAACTCGGCATCGCAGTGGAATGATGGGGGTGATATATGGGTGATACTAAGTTATACAAGCTGGTGTCCCATAATGCCATAGTTAGCTAAGTTGAGTTATAATGTCAAGTTCAATTTCACTAGGGTTGATAGTAGATATATCTATATATCTATATATCTATATATATATATATCTATATCTATATATATATAATATTTATAGCTACCTTGGTCTATAAACCAACTTACAACTGGGGGGGCACCACCTTGTGTCATTCATATCCCTTTATGTATTTTGCATTGCCATCACCAATGGATTGCAATCTCCTTCATCGCCAACGCGCTAGAAACACATATATTCATTGTTTCCCAATAGCTTCGAAAGAGGTTTCTGACACTGCTCATGTGGAGCCAAGTTTGATTTGTTCTTAAAAAGTGGAAATTGAACGGAATTGAAAGCAACATGGAGATGAGACAACACATGGAGATGGGATCAAAACTTGGATCAAGACTTGAATGTGAATGAATTTCAGTGAAAGGGTGGCTGAACTTGGCTTGACTCGACCTGAGCATAGGGATAAAACGGAGAACAGCCGTTCCATCAATTAGAGCTCGCACCCATTCACCTGCATTGCTGAGGGTGGATATGCCACAGGGGGCAAGCTATGCATGGATGAATGAAGCCAGAAGGCCCGTGGTGTTGCGCTCACTCGCCCACGGTTTGTGCTAGGTATGATGACAATACCAAGTTTCAAAATGTTCCAAACCACAAGCCCCTACCCGACGAAAGCATACCAAAGCACATGAATTTTCCATCCATAGTCCATAGGTTCAATATGTTTCAATCCATTTCACCATGATACCCCCAAAACAGTGTGACCAACATTCATGGAAATTCCAGAGAGTTCAAGATCCAAAAAGCTGGAAATTGGACCTGCTCCCCCAGGCCCATCCACCCCTCGGATCTAGACTTGATGACGATGGATTCCCGGCGGAGAAAGCACCTGGTGACATTTGATGATGGGATGGTCTCCTAATGTTTCTCTGTGTGGCAAAAGCTTGCAGCTCAGTTCGCAGTACAGATTGGGAAACCTGGTTTTTGAAGGTTTTTGGAGCCTCACATTCACCAGTGCACGGTGTATGTATATTCATTTACCGTATTTACATGTATTTACGAGTTTTGTACAATTGCAACAATGACTGATTTTCCAACCATGTTGATGCATGTTGTATTTCCACCATTGTCCATAGCATGACCATCACTGCAGCTATACCTCGGACATTCAAAACAGAGACGGAAAATAAAGGCATTTGACTGACAGCTCCATGTTTTTGAGTTGCGTGTCAAAATTCTGAGGGTAATTGTTGCCGTGAGATTTGGTGGTCCATGCTTTTGCTGTATAGTCTGTATAATATCCATCATCTTGCTAGTAGTCCTCATGACAAAATTGAGGGGATGCACATGGGCATGGGTATGTTACTTCTAGTGAGTGTGAATGTTTGTGCATATATGCGCGAGTGCGAATGTGTGTGTTTGTGTGTCTCCGTGTGTTCAGTACACCCTTGTCAATAGGCAAATGCACATGTCTATGGATCATATTATACAGACAGACCTTATCTTGACATGGATTCTCAGTCACATACTCGTACCTGCCCTACATGTGACAGTCGGACAAACATTCATGCATACATGCATACATACAACCAGTGCAGAGTGCAGACCAGCACATACCAGTACATACCATTGCATACTGCGTGTATGTTATATATATATATATGTTATAAGAATTTATTAGCATGTCTGACAAGGCGGTGTACCCCTGCATGTCCATTTTTATAAGGAGGAGCAGGATAAATCATTTGGGGTGTGCCCCTTTTTCAGATGAACCATAGAATCACCACTAATCCAATCGAATCACCTTTTCTGTAGATTACATCCCCATTAAGCCCTCTCCGAATCCCCATTTCATCCATATATCATACTGTATATCTTTGGTACATCTCATCCGGCTGTGTATATGTCCAAAAAACGTCCCAGGACACGCTTCTCAGTCCGCAACATTGGCAGCCATCGCAGCCACCCACCCTGCCATCTGCGCCGATCATGGCACCGTATGGTTACCAGCAGAGCCTTAGCTTCATCGCACTCGAACCTTGGCACTGATGGTTCGGCAGGGGGCTTTGCTACATGGTTTAAGCATGCTTTAACCCATTTTAACCTGCTCAGAATTGTTAAAAATGATAAACAATGCAACGAGAATCAACGAGACAAGAATGATCAATGAGTATTGTTGGTGTTCTCGTTCTTCGTGAGATCGTTTTTGTTTTTTTTTTTGCTGTTGCATGTCATTGCTGTTGTTGGGATGCAATAGCCAATATATAATTTTGATCACACTGGGGGCTTGGGTTTGTTCATACAAGTTGCTGCTTTGTAGCCAGCAAAATGAGGATTTCTATCAAGAAGAATATTAATTTCGCGAGCTTCAGATTCTTTAGCCAATTTAACCAGCAAAGACATGAGGATGTGGGCGATTGTGGGCGCATAACATGCCAACAACATGCCAGTCATTCCAGCAAACCATGCCTTGCTGCAACTTAAATGGTAAACTAACATAACTAGGGAAAATCACAATTTTAATAGATAAATCAATTATAAATGGTCAATTTTCAATATCAATTGAACTTTGAAGATCACAATTTACATCAATTTACCATTTGGATCGCTTTGGTCATCAAACATGGCTTGCTGGACAATCTCCTTTTTAGTTTGATGATGCTTTCATGAAGACATCCATTCATAGACGAATTTCCAGCCAGGGATGTTTGATTCCCAGAAGGTAACTGGATTTGCGTTTGTGGCTAGAGATCGATCTTGTGCCTGAGGCACTGACTGTCTTCTGGTTGAAGTCCATATCACTGGGAAACTCTTGGGTAGCTTGATACTATCTATTTTGCTGTAAATGGGGATCGTACCAACCAACGAACGCAGTACTTTTTGCAGTCTATGAACATGAGACTGGCCATGAATGCATCATTCTTGGTATATGTTTTGATTGTGATAGGCATAGGCAAAAGGATGGCTTTTGCAAGTTGTTGGGGTTGTCCGACCTGACTCATAGTGTTTGTTTTGACTTGTTGAGGATGAGATGTTCGCGGGTACGAATCCACCCATGATGACCACATATCAAAGGTCGTCGGATGATGGGAACGGCTGGGAAGGAACTTAATTGTTCTTTTTATTGGTAGCTATAATGATTATAGTGGAGGAATTTGAAACAAGGATAATGTACCACCCACATCCACCCCTGAAGGATTATAAGTGGTTAGTTTGAGGGGCCAATGTGTAGATGACAGGCTGAGTGCCGGCACCATCGCTGGGCAGTATGATATGGGATGATAACTATAGATTGTTTAATGATTTCTATTAGACATAACATTACAACCATATATATCCATGTATATATATATATACATATATATATATATATGTACATGTGTATGTATATTTTGTACATACGATGTATATGTATACATATATATATATATATGCTTATATCAACCAAATATAGAAAAAATAGGCTGATCATAGATTGGTTCATGATAACCATATATTTAGAGATGGAGGGTCTCGGCTGGCGGAGTTCTTGGGACCAGGATAGTCCAGGGTTTGATTTGGACTCGATGGCGGCTGATTTGTTCGGAGCCAAGGCTCCATAATCTCTTAAAAAACATATCTAACCGTGTATGAATAGGGTTATTGTATGTTATTGTCGTGAATAATAATGAATTATAGTGATATGGTTAATCAGAGACATTTAAACTTTGACCGGCCATGTATTTTTGACTTTGCTGCTGCCTCTGATTCCAAAGAGGCTGTGAGTTTCCGGCTCGTTTCAGGCCGCCTGTGCCAGAAACCGTGGTCCAAGTAGAAGATGACCCTTCCTTCAGAGCACCGTGGCTGCGGGGTGATGTGACAGCCAGTGGCTGACCGGGCTACGCATAGCTACGCTATGTTACACCACACAATTGTCGCCGCAAAAAAGGGCGAGAATGATGATAAACTTATGATGAACGCGGACACTTACATGCTCTGTTTTTCCCACATGTCCCGACAACCCCACATTCTGGAAGAGGGGGTGGTTTCAAGTACAGAAACGGGATCCTGAATTCATGTTACGCATACATATACTGTATATATATATATATATATATTTATTTATTTATTTATACCAGAATGAAGCACCGATGCACACACACACACATATATATATATAGATCGATAGACAGATAGATCGATAGATAGAAATAGATAAAGATGGATAGAAGAGGATAGATGGATAGATATGGATAGATGGATGCATGGATGGATGGATGGATAGATTGATAGATATGAATAGATTCAGATAAGTAGATACATGGGTTGTCCACCAGTTTCCACCTGTACATCCAAACACATCCCCAACTCCCAGGTGCTAAACCTGCCACCGCCCCTTGCCATTTTCCTCCCAGGTATGGGTGCAGCACGGAGATGTCCAACTTTACAACGATCCCAACCGCCCAGGCGGTGCATATTTTTGGGGGGAGCTGGGTGCAAGTCCTGATGCCCAGGTGGAACCAACATGGGTTGCTCCGTGTGAAGAACTCCAGTTGAGGATCATCCAAATGTTTCCAACTCCCAGGGGAAGGAGAGGCCGACCCAAGTGTCGTGCAAACCGAACTTGCACGTGGTTCACAAGAGATGCAAGTTCCCAAGCACTGCTTTTTATCATTCACATTTCCGGTTGAACATGGGTCAACAATGGTGAAACTAGCAACTGGGCTGGCAATTAGGACAAGGGTGTTGCAGTAAGTTCTGAACCAGACCAATTTCGATCTGGAACAAACATGGTTTTGTCGTTGAGTTCATAATTTATGCATGTATGTTTATTTAACTATGACAAGAAGGAACATTCTTGTAGTATGTGAATGGTATTTCAAGTAGGCCATGCAGAGACTGGATTGATACAAGGGAAAATCGACAGGACCTCCCATATTTCTTAGGAAAACAATTGTGAAATGCATGGTATCATGTACAATGTAGATCTTGTGCTTCAACCAGTCCACTGAATAAACCGCCTCAGCCACTGCTCAGGCTTCCCCTGATGCCGTGCGGCTAGGGGAGCATGTGCTAAAAAATCCAATCGGACTCTGAACCGGAAAGCAGATGAAGACATCAACACACATGTTGATTAGTAAGGAGACTCATCCTATGAGCGGCTTGCTTCAAGTTTAGGGATTACTTGTGATAAGTATGTTATTTTTTTCAATGCAGTGTTGTTCTCCCAAAGGACGATACGTTGATGAACCATCATGACGTCACCGCCGCCATCATCAGCAACGTTGAGCAACAATGGGTAGCATATTTACTGCATATATATATATATACACGTATTTCAAATATAGTTAATGTTTGTACATATTTGGACGATCCCCAAGTCCAGAATGGGTCAAATGGAGTGCCTGCACTTCTATTTTGAAATTCAAATTTAGGCAGATACCGTGAAAACACGACCCTCACAACCAGGAGTGCAAAACATAAAGCCAGTGTTCGGAGTCCGGTTGTCCGCGTCAAGACAGACCGACAGAATGGCCCCGCGTGGTCCAAAACAACGAACCAAGACGCCGTGCAAGGTGCACAAAGCACGGCAAGCCTGCTATGTCAGCGCCATGTCAATGACTTCTTTGATGATTACGTTGTTTCACAATCAAAAAAAATCCTTAGCGGTAGCCAGTAGCGGTGCTGAATATCGTTGTCCCTGATTCTAGTTGTCCCTGATTGTTTGCTCTTGCCTTCAGTTTCCACTGGAAACGATCATTTGTTTGTTTGGCAGAGCTCACAAATTCCCCAGAATTAGAGGCAATTTTGTTGGCCCCTTGGGACCCCATAATTTCGACCGGAACTAGTTTTGTTCTACAAGTCAATGTAATCACGGTTTTGAATATTTTTTGAATTTTTGTGGGTCTATTTCTACTATTGTTGTTGGTAGTTGCTGCTTCTGTTTGAGTTCATGACAGCGGCACGGCACTGTCGATAGTTCAGGGAGGTGTTGAAGAACACAACGCAACAAGTAATGCATCACTCGACAAAGCAACAGTTTGATGATGCTAAACCATGATGATTTCCCAGTGCATTGTTGACAAGTTGCAGCCATATTTGTTCAAAGTCTTCGCAAGGGAATCTGAGATCCGCTATTTAGGATTTATACAATTTTATATATGGATTTATACATTACAGACGTGATGCAATGCCAATGCTTCAAGGGGATTCGACGTTCAGAAGTCGAGATCCACAGCATTTTGTTCTAAGGATGTCATTGTTTGGCGCGGCGGCAGGGTGTGATGCGTTTTAAAGCATGGCTTCCCAACCTTCGCCATGAGAATGGTCTGAAACCCGCAGATCCTGGAGATCTCTTGGCCCCTTGGTCCCCCCTTTTTTTGGGCCTTGGATCCAAGAAGTGTTAAGGCGTTACATTTGGCCGTCATGAGCCGTGTCCGCCAGGCATTTCGGAAAGTGTAGCCTCTACATTGGCAGACATATGTGGAGACAGTGATATATGTATATATATATATATATGCATCATATATACATATATATATATATATGTATATATGTTATACATGCATATATATATATATATATATACATAGGTAGCATGCATATATAATTATATTATGTATATATATATATGTATATATTGTGTACGTATGCACATTGCAGTATAATTACCCGACATCACGTTACATTTTACTACACTGCATTACAATTGCACTACATAACATACACGTGGTCCTGACACTTCAGTTGTGTATAGTGGGATTTGAGATCGCATGAGATCAGCCTCACTTCCAGCCGTGCTCAACGGAATGCCAGAAGCGATTGGAGATGCAAACCTCGAGGATTCACGGGCACTACTCTCCAAACGGAGAACAAAAAACGTGCCGTCAAAGTCAAAGGCAGCGGAAAAAATGATGGCGCCGGTTCCGCAGGGTGGAACTTGGAAGGTTCTAGTGAATCTACTCCCTGATTTTTTTGATCTTGAAGCCAGATGCTCCAAGAACGGATTTGAATATTTGAGGATGGGTCCAAATTGGCCACCCCTGAGTTGGGTAAAGCACACGATATTATTGCATATCATGTGTATAGTATATATATATTATGTTATTGTCATTTATTGTCAGATGTGTCAGTGTAGTGATTCTGCTGAGTTTTGGATGGTCACTCGGGCACGTGCGGCATTTCACCTATGGATGATGCTCTTTTTGGGGTTGGCGAACGCAAGCTGCTCTATAATCCGAGCTGAAATACCTGGAGCACTACTGTACTTGGACCTTGCCATCAGGTCTCGTCTAGATCAAGGTTGGTGGCTTCGTTGCATGCGCATGCTTTATTTTCTCATGGCTGATGGGGATATACTCCACACCGCAGGGAGGTTCAAGCCAAAGGTTTGGGCCAAGCGTCGCTGCTGAAAAGTTGCAGTGATCCAAACAGCCCAAGACGGGGTGTTGGCACGTGTAGGGGCGTAAGTGGATGGAACTGACTGAGCAAAGATGTCAGCAGATATGACAAGTCTTGAAGCCTCCAGCTGACTGCTGTCATGACTCTTACTCTAGGACATCGCAAGACAGAAGCATTGCCCTTGCACGGCCCATTTCACTGTACAAAAAGGGATCCCGAGTCGGTGAACTGAGAGGCTCTCACACCCGAAAAGGCATGAGTGGTTTAAATTGTCAAATGTTCCATCTTAATTTTCGCATGATTTCGATTATTAGCTCTTTTTGAAGGGTAAGTGAGCCAACAGCCAGGTACAAGAGTACTTATAAGGTTCAGAAGTGAACTCAGCCCCAGACTGCCGGGGGGGGTTTTGCACCTTTGTGCCGACTGGGATCCCCAAACGGGTTTTTGCGGGTTAATGGGCCCGCTGGGTTGAAGATTGATCAGGCCAGAGATGGTGCAGGGTGATGTTTGGCACTTCAACCGGCTATTCATTTTGGAGGAGCCAACCAGTCAGGCTCAACGAACTTTATTGAACTTGTACATGTTCAAACCTCACTGAATAGGCGTCTAAAGCAGCCCACTTACCCTCAAAATTGTTGGGTGAGTTTTGCCTGTGGTGGTTGCTGCTGCTGCTGATCATGATCTGCCAGGGCCACGGGAGCAATGCGCCGGCCATGGTTGGCCTTGTTTTTTCCATTGGTTCGAGCGCAGGAGACGCTTGCAGCGCGGGTTTTCTCATCGCTTGATGGTTGTTCTCCCTAAAGAATGGATGTGTTGGAGCAGAAAAATGCTGACTTCGTGGAGGGTTGTGGTTGTCTTGGTGTCCACATGTATCCACCTATTTGATCATTTTGATCCTATCACAGCTGCATCTTCTTAAAAATCTTCTCAATGAGCACAGAAGGTAGAAACCTAATTCTCATGCTTGCCGACACATACCCATCCCATTTCCTCAAGACTGCTCCTTTCTCCTTTGTCATGGTTGGTGCTTTCCTGCTAATTATTTGTTGTTGGGAAGCCCAGTGCTTGTTTTCCTCCTACCATTTTGTTTTGCCCGTTTCGCGGTATGTTGGGCACGTTAGAGATTTTTAGATGTTTAACGAACTTTGGCACTAAATGAATCCTTTCCACCCCGTAAAGATGTTGCTGAGGTGCTTCATTTGTTTGAGCATGATTAAGCTTTCAGCAGTGCCCTCTGAATAGATTGAATTGATTGCAGATGATAATGGAAGATAAAAAGTTGGCAATGTTGGAAATGGCCAGTTGTTTTCGGGAATTGTCATTTTTCTCTGAAGATCACCGGAGCATGATGTCGAATCTGATCTCATGTTGGAATGCAGAAAAGAAGCACCCCGCGAAAATTCTCATACATTCCATCCTTAGACTATCATTTTTTCTGTATTTTCCTATAGGTTTCTACTCTAAATCCCTTCATTTTTGCTACGGCGCTGGCACCGCAGGAGTTAGCAGTGGTCCGTAGTTTCGTAGCCGCTGAGGACGTGGACGAATCTCTGAGGACGGTGATAGAGGGGGGAGATGGGTTGAATTGTTGAGTTTATGGGAGGATATAAGGAATACTATTTGGGACTTGATGAATATGATACGTAATTATATAAATATATAACATATATAAGTATATATATATATATACAATTCATGATTGGTCATTGTATATATGTATATATCAATACTGGAAAGTAAAACCCATATTGAGCATCTATATGATTTGGGATGATCTGGATAAACTTTTTCATGACCTCACGTCGCGACGTCGTAAAAGATGGGAAGTGCAAGGGCAAGCAGTTCCAAAGGCGGCCGACGTTTCCAGGTTTGTGATTCTGATTTGTCCTGATGGGATGATTATTGTGATTTTAATTTTCACATATTATATAATGTGGGTAAAACAATAATAAACCACCCATTTATGGTGATTTGGGGGATGGTTTATTATTGTTTTACCAACATTATATACATATATATATATATTAATAATATATCTGTTTCTTATTTGGTTTAAGTGTGTTTTTTTGGATGCAATTGACGGAGACGCATAAACCTTAGGATTATTCCACGTAAAAACAGGAATCAGCATGGCTCATCAATGACCATCCATCTTGGTTTGGGGATACCTGAAGCACCAACCCCAAGCGTCCAGGAGTTGGAGCGTTTATCCGCCCTGTTTGGCTCTGAGTCTGTTGGGTGGAGGATGGTGGAGGGGGATGGGAGGGAGGTACCCGAGCGACCCGAGCACCAATATGCAAAACATGATGTGGTTGACTAGACACCAATTGCACTTCGAGTTTTGTCCATGGAGATGCTACTCGTATAGGAAGACGTTTTTGTCGATGCTGGCGTTGAGGCGGATTTGAGTAGACTGCCATTTTATCATTTTGGGTTCACCGGCGAAGACTCCTTTTTGTTGGATGAATGGGATATTATTTTGGAACATATTGGAATTTGTGTTCTTTTTGTGTTTGTTCATAACTGGCCCTTCAGCCCCTGTTCAGTCCATCCATGTTTTGTTGGGGCTTGAAAGTTCACCTCATCAGCTGCTGGTGAAGCCCTGGTCCCACCATTGGCTCCCTGGGAACCTGAAACAGCGTCAACCATGTTCCTGCTGCTGCTTGTGAATTTTATCATTTCACCCACACCACAATATACATATATATATATATATGTACATGCATGTTTTTACATATGCATACATATCATCCTGATGTCACATATACATACATATACATGTGTATATATCCATACATATACATCCATATACATGTGTATATATCCATACATACATATATATATATATATGTATGTATGACGTCATTTTTTTATATATATATACTTCTGCATACCTACCTAATCTCTTACCTTCAAGGCCTTCCATGTGCATCAGGTGCCTTGGTCTCAGCTGTTGCCCAGGCAGATGGAGCCCAGCCACGCCGGTTGATCTCATCTTGGTTTCTTGGGATGACCCAAATGTCCTGGATGCTATGTTTCTACATTTGAGGTGCCATAATGTGTCCATGTTGATCTTGAAAATCGATTAATTATCTCTCTATATATATGAGTCTACATGTATGTGTATATATATATATATGATATGTGCATAGAGTCTATTAGGATCATTGAGTATACATATCTACCCAGGGGTTGACAGAATAACGTGCTGGCATACACCGTGCTAGGCTCGACTATTGGTCAAAAGATTGACGTGTGGTCGGACGACCTGACACAAAGTGATGCTTATTGTTGCGGAAACCATAAAAGATTGTTTACATAAGTAAGGAATTGTTCAGAAAGCAATGCTGTGCATAAATGTATCTTTATATATATATATTATATTATATGTAATGCAATAGTATGCATGGAAAAGTGAATATTAAAACTGGCGCACACACACAAGTGTATATACATAAATACATGTACACACGTATATATAGTTGTGTATATATATATATATAGTTGTATATATATATATATGTATATATGTATATATATATATGCATATTTGAGTCTTATATAATGTACATATTATGTTTCTGAATTTATAGGATGTAGGGGGAACCATTTGGACCAGCAGTGGCACCCAAGGTTTCTGGTCAGCAAGTTCAAAGCGAATGGCGACCGAGCGAGCCGCCACTCGGCCGCAATGCTGGTTCACGGTTCTGACCTTGGCATTGATTTCTGGGAGAGAGGAGAGAGAGCCCATCAAAAACCTTTGAATTTCAATCTGACTCTCCATGGTGAGACATCTAAAATGCCCAGTATCAAGGAAAAGGCAACGAATTAGAGAATTTCACGGAAGATCCTGGCATTGCAGGACACATGTCATCAACGACACGAGTTGGCGCCACTGCTTTCGAGAGATTCTGGTGATGCCGGTGGAGACGCTCTGGCGGTAACTGATTTGTGAGATTTGTGAGGGTTTGTGGATAGGTGTGGCTGCTGCGCGTACATAGTCGTGCCTACACAACTGTTCCCTAGAAAGTTAACATATGGAAAAGTGTTTCAAACTAGGCTAGCTAGGATTTGGGGCGGATATGCCCACAATATCCCATAGTTATATAGATGGGGTTCTAAACCAACTGATAAGTGGGAGGGCGCTTCCTGTATCCTTTGGCTATGTGCGTAGTGTTGGTGGGTATCCGGAATATCCTTGCCATTTGTGGTGATTTCCGCTCTTCAGCCTGGAGACTGGAAAAGCAGTTTGCTTGTTTGTCAAATTTCCAAGGCAGCAAGTCAGCAGTTTTCCTGGTATTTTTTGTGTCAATTGTCTTGGTACCGCCTGATTCGGCTTCTGTTGGTTGCATCCTTCCTGCGAAAACATATTAATTACATTATAGATGTAAAGTATACACACTGCATACCTGGAACTTGAGTGACCTCTGAGGCGAAAAAACATCCTGTCAATACCTCCAAAATATGGGCAACATGGGGCATCATTTGTTGATTTGTGTCCCTTGATGTTGGATGAATCATATCATTGCATCATGGAAATCAGAGGTGCCTCACAATCAACCAGCAGTTCCAAGATATGGCTGAAAGCAACATAATCTGCAGGTACAACATGGAAATCATGGCTTCCTGAAACATGTCCTTCAACCAATCCATTGAAAGTCAGAATTGCTGGTGAACTCCAAATCTGTTTGCTGAAATCAATAAAACATATGCGTTCCATCTTTTTTGATGGTTAAACCATGTTAAACCTCATTTTCGATGGTGAAAATCCCATTATTGATGGTTAAATCCATATATAATGGGCTGTCTTGATGTTGGATCATTTGGATCATCTAGAGCCCCTGGCGCCAAGGGCCGCTGCGCAGCGCTATGAAGGTTCAGCCGGGGGATTATGGGTGGACGTTATAACGAGATAAGATAACCCCAATAAAAACATATTAAAAAACGGGTTAATCATGGAAAATGGTGACTTCACCACGTAAATGGGTAATTTCCATGGGATCTCATCATGACATGAAAGAGGTCAACCCAATGACGGAAATGATGGGATGATCGTGAAATCAAGACCAAACGCGGTTTTTTGCACGGTGTACCCCGTGTTTTGGGACGAGATTTCTGACATATTCTGACCCCCAGATGGTTACTGGGACGACTGGGATGGGTAGCCAGATGGTATTGTGCCAGAAGAGTGGGACCGAAGCCTGTGAGTCTGCAAAGCAACGGGACCGTTACTACGCGATGATATTCATCTATATAACAGTTGGAAACTAAAAACTAAGGATTATAATGACAATACCGATAGACAATGATAAGAAGAATGATAATAATTAACAATAATCACTAATCAGTAATACTAATATGCAACTACTATTGTCATTATTGTTTTTATTGTTGTTACATATACCTTTTATTATTGTCGCTGTTATAGGCCTGTGCATATGCATGAGGGTATGAATATGTATATGCGTTATAGGTGAATGTATATATATATATATACACACTCTGTATATGCATTTCTTTATGTATCCACCACTTCTGCACATTTGTACTAAAGGACATTTAGCTTCATGTTGTGGGCTCTTGGCTTCCTGTGATTCCGCTTCCTCTAGGCGCACACGACGCGGAATCAGCGGCTTCGCTTCGGCGAAACATGGTGTTTCTCCATGTATTGAGTGATGTGGCTGCAATGTTCTTCCCAGAAATCATCGGGAAATTCACTGGAAACCTCTGTGGACAGCGCGTTGCCATGGTATCCTTGTAGTTTTACCTTCAATCCATTGCAATGTTCTGCATTTGAAGAGTTTTTCCAACGGGTAGGGTCCGAGTTTGAGTGCCGTTTGCCCAAGCCATTTATAACAGTAGCTTGGGGAGTGGTGGTCTGAAGTTCCTTTTTACAGTCTCAGACACCGAAAAACTTTATGATGACCTAAGTCCACCCCATAATAACCCTACGCCCTACGCGCTGACACCATCGTTTGCCCAAACTTTTAATAGCGTTTCATGTTCTTACATATAACATGTCGTATACACATAACATGTATGTTATCATGATCATTCTCATATCATGTAATATCATGTATCTTATGTTACCATTTAGGGCGGGGGGGTTGGGGGGGTATCCTGATTTTGGTTTGATTTTACATGTCATTATATATGTCATGTCCTATATACACAACATGTATGTTATCAATTGTTATCATGATCATTCTCATATATGTTGTCATGTTCATGTCATGCGTGATTTCATCTTCATGTCACTACTGGGATGATGAGACTTGCACCATCTCCTACATCCTGAAGTATATTAAATTCCCGGCATCTCCTGCTCGCTTGGCTCACGCCAAAAAAAAGAGCGATGGAACGCTGATGATGCCACCCAAGACTGTGACTCGATTTGAGTCTTGCAATTGGATGATATTGGATGTATGCAGTTTGAACCCTCTCCCTTGCCGCGGAGAAAATGGGACAAGAGACAGAGTAGCTGCTTCATGATGACAGGATCGAAGATTATGATGATGATGATGATGATGATGATGATGATGATGATGATGATGATGATGATGATATCCGTCGTGCGCCTTCGGGCAAACGATGGCGCCTGACCGTAACCCTACGATTGGAGGAGTACCCCACCAAGTTGGTATACTGTGGTTAGCACGGACGTCGGCAGAGCATATTCATAGATGACTTGCCCAAATGTGTCCAAATTATGTTTCTCGGCTCTCAACATTGCCGATGTTCATCCGCCATGAAGCTGTCCCAAATTCAGCGAAAAGAAAAAACCTGGTTTCTGCAGTTTTGCAGCGGTATTTTGAGAGATTGTCACGTTATTGATCGTTTCTGTGCATAGTAGCATATGATAGCATATGTATGTTTTTACTTACATTGTGAAAGGCCCGTAGGTCCTTTCCACTGGTAGCCAACAGCAATCCCTGTTGCAACAAAATGGATGGTGTCCCCAACACCTGAAGTAATCACCAAAGGANTGTGAAAGGCCCGTAGGTCCTTTCCACTGGTAGCCAACAGCAATCCCTGTTGCAACAAAATGGATGGTGTCCCCAACACCTGAAGTAATCACCAAAGGATAATGTTGTAGATCCCTGTCCACTACCTCAAATCCAAATCCGCAGCAAGACCAGTTTTCCCTGAAAACACTATGGCGTCAGCACAGCACGGTCGTCCAACGACCTACCTCAGATCCCTCCCTCCGCTGGTGCTTGATCGCGAAGGAGGCAGCACAACGGTCGGATCTGATGACCAGGAGCATGAGATGGAATGACAAGTGTCACAGCAAGGACATGAATGTTCATGCAAATCACACTCCTATAAAATTCTTTGCTGAGACACTGGTGGCTTCTTGTGGTGGAGAGGATTCTATGGATTCTTTCAGCCAGCGAACTGCTTGCTTCTTATGTGCATTCTTCTCCAGAGATTCCGTTTCATCATGAAGTTGAAAGCAACCAGACATCAAAACTTGGCGGAGTAGAACTGGGTCCATGGGCTTTGTTAAGGCATCAGCTACTTGGAGTGANTTCCGTTTCATCATGAAGTTGAAAGCAACCAGACATCAAAACTTGGCGGAGTAGAACTGGGTCCATGGGCTTTGTTAAGGCATCAGCTACTTGGAGTGATGTTGGTATCCAACGAAAGTTGCAGTGTTCGCCACATCGCTCCTTAATCAGCAACACTTCTAACGTCGTTCGAAACTCTTCGCACGACGGCATTGCCGTGCGACTAACAAGGTCATACAGACTTTTGCAGTCAGTCACTATTGNATCGTCCCTTGAAAGGATGACAGTTGCTTCGAACTGGCAAACGAAGCATCTCCAAAACTTACATGTGTCAACTGATCAACTGGAATACTCCGAAAACAGAGACGCACGTGACATTGTTCCTGAGCTTCGCGAAGAACTCGATTGGCTTGCAGCAAAGTTTGAATAGTAGCATTAGACACTTGTACTTGAACTTCACCTAACTTAGAGGCCATGTCAGGTCGAGTGTGAGTTACAGCATATTGCAAACTTCCAATGATTCCTCGCAATTTACTCAGCTCCATGTCAGTGACTTTCGCCTCGGGTGTTTGTCGGCGATGCTTTCCAACGTCAATGGCTGGAATGTTCTTGACGTACTCTTCTTGAGAGGCTACTATACTGTGGTCAGGCAGCTGTTCCAAATGAATCCCAGTGAAGACAAATTTCCTTTGTTTGAAACTTCCAAATGGCAAAACTTGTTTGAGAGCATCCAACTGTTGATGGAAGAAATTGTCACCACCGCAAATACCATCATCCACATGAGTCCCNAAATGGCAAAACTTGTTTGAGAGCATCCAACTGTTGATGGAAGAAATTGTCACCACCGCAAATACCATCATCCACATGAGTCCCAATGACTCCGTGCAACGTACGCTTCCCATTGTTGATGGTCTCAAGCTGATAAACACATGGCTCCAAAGGATGACGAGTAAACTGCGGTTTCTGAAGTTGATTCGATAGTTCCTTTTAGAAAAGCAAAGGTGCATCAACTCTTCCATATGCATTTCCTAACAAGGAACAGACTTGATCCATCGACAGATTCAGTTTCTTACGTAATTCAATCGGGGGTTCCATGGCTAATGGGTTGTCTTTGCTGGCCTGTCCTCGGAGGAACGCCGTCTTTATATCGAAGCTGGAGAGTAGCCATCCTCTACTTGCAATTGTCTGCAGCACTGTGTTGCGACCCTCACGAGTGAGTGTTGGTGAGTCACGTGCTACATCCACCAATTTTGGATCTTGATAACCGAGAACAACTAACCTGGCCTTTGCACGTTTCTGTTGTGACTTGTTGTCTTCTTCATTCACAGGTTTCCAAGTTAATATCCATCGGCTTTTCAAGATTTGTTCTGGGTTCAGATGTCTTCGCAAAATTGGTTTGAGGGCATTGGTTTGTATCCAGCAATTCAATTCTGCGTCTTTTGCTTTTTCAAACTGAAGTTTTTCATCTGTTGTCAAGGTTTTGACACTCACTTCAGCTCGGGCACGTTTGCACACACTCGCCACCCAAGCCATCTCTTCGGGCTTGTCTGCAGAGTACCAGCGAAGTACATCAGATTCGGACAAATCGATGGACAATGCAAAACATTGTTGTTCTTCACATTCCAGTGGTTCTTCTAACATAGGTAATCCATCTTCAGCCAAAAGGATTGAATGNTTCGGACAAATCGATGGACAATGCAAAACATTGTTGTTCTTCACATTCCAGTGGTTCTTCTAACATAGGTAATCCATCTTCAGCCAAAAGGATTGAATGTTCAGGATTTCCAGTTTGCATGGTTGTCCACTCGAACAGTTCGTCTGATGACGCATCTTCAGAAATGTTGGCACAATGCAAAACAGGCTGGACTTCTTGTGAAGTATCTTCCGCCACACATCGGCATCTAAATCGGTGGGGTTGATTTCAACTTCATCTCCAACTGGCTCAGGACTAGTGTCAGTGGTTAATGGATTGTTATGCTCATTATTGGGGACTTCAGGGAATAATTCACTCTCGGGTTGAATGGATGAATTGGGAGTTGCAAGTGGGCTCATTGGTGGTTGTTGTGGTGTCAGTGGAGCCATACTAGGTTCGTACATAGTCTCAGCAGGAGTGGCAGGTGCTTTCTGTTCATCTTCCAGTGGAGCAATTTCGGGAATCCAGCTATGTCCTGATCCAGTTACTGTATTCCATTCTCGGAGTGAAGCAGGCCGAATACTTTCAGGGGCGCATTTAAACAAGCGCTCAGCATGAGAAAGCCACACTGCTGACGGACTTTCTTGAGCAATGACCTTTGCAGGACCGTACCATCTACCTGCTTCTTGCCTATTGGCTNAACAAGCGCTCAGCATGAGAAAGCCACACTGCTGACGGACTTTCTTGAGCAATGACCTTTGCAGGACCGTACCATCTACCTGCTTCTTGCCTATTGGCTTTTTGCTTCTTGATCCAATACATGACAAGTTGACCTGGTGAGAACGGTCCACGAACAGGACATGATCTTCTGAGCAGGGCACGTCGTATGGCTTGGTCATTGTCCGTCAGAAGAAAGGCCTTTTTGGCATGCAATCTCGTCTCCAATATTCTTCGGAACCGATCACTTTCAGGACTGTCACCAAGAGCCAAGGAATGAGTTACAGCACTATCATCTGAAGTCAAGCTTGCAGGAAGTCGTTGTGACTTTCCAAGGACTATTTGTTCCGGAGAAAAACCATGTTGACGAGTCAACGAATTTTTCGCTTGGAAGCATGACAGTAGCACTTGATCGAAATCCGAGAGATTTTCAATTGGTCGTTCCTGATCAATTCTTGAAAGCATGCGTTTGATCACTTGTCCATGTCTTTCTACTCGACCTCTTTGCCATGCTTCNATCCGAGAGATTTTCAATTGGTCGTTCCTGATCAATTCTTGAAAGCATGCGTTTGATCACTTGTCCATGTCTTTCTACTCGACCTCTTTGCCATGCTTCAGTAGTAGTCAAAGGTTGAATAGCATGTTCATACAGAAAATTTTTCCACTCATCGGAGATAAATTCTCCAGCAGGATCAGTATACACTTGGGTTGGATTTCCTGCCCATGACGTCCAAAAATTGGACCATGTGTCAATCACTTGATCAGGATTTCTGGTTTCACATCTGCGACCCAAGTGGNGGTTGGATTTCCTGCCCATGACGTCCAAAAATTGGACCATGTGTCAATCACTTGATCAGGATTTCTGGTTTCACATCTGCGACCCAAGTGGAATAATGAGGCTTCATCGATACAATGAAAAATGTGAACACGAAAGCCTCGGCTGCCAGACCAAAAGAACCCATCAATCCCTACCAGATCATTGAAGTCTCGTGGATCATGCAACTTGGCTGGGCGTTGGTGCTTTCTGCCAATGGATTCCANCCAAAAGAACCCATCAATCCCTACCAGATCATTGAAGTCTCGTGGATCATGCAACTTGGCTGGGCGTTGGTGCTTTCTGCCAATGGATTCCACGCAGGCGTCACATACAAAGTCACGAGCCGCAGCCACCACATGAGGCAAAGCATTCTGTGCTTTCAGGTGTTCAGCCATGACATTTGGATCTGGGTGTCCCAAGTTCATGTGCAGTTTCTTGAGATCAGCTTTTTCTTGTGGATTGAGACTACGAAAATTGGGACCATGGATAGCAACTGGAGGTGGAGCCCAGCCTTCACAATGCATGGGTGATTTAACACCTGACGGAACTGGCACATCTACACTTTCTGGCGGCTTCAGCACAGACTTCACGCCGTCTCGCTCGGGAACAGATCTAGCCTCATGAGAACCTGCATTGGCTCTGATCCTTTCTGGTGCTTGTTGAGTAAAACCAAAACTTGTGATCATGAGTTTGGATGGTACTGCTGCTCGGATTCTTTGGGCTCGAGTCAACGTAGTCCATTGTTCAAAACCAAAATCATGAATTGTTCCAGTATTCCTATGCAAGCATACAGTATGTCGGATGTTGTTTTGTTGTCGGTCAGGCATTTGAAAAGGCAGCTGCATGCGTTCCATTCCTCTACCAACAAAGATGGCTTGAATATTCACTTGTGGAATCAGAGCTTGAACTTGTCGGGCCACTTCATGAGACATATCAACACGGACATTGCCAACTCGCGGAGCCAGGGAGTCCATCAGCTGAAAAACTTGTCTCCAAGCACGGTCGGCTGGAGACTCGCTTGTTTCAGCAGCATCTTTCTTGGCCGCTTCAGGCATTTCATTCATAGGGGCTACAGGCATATCTTGGTCGGGAACTTCAAGAGGATCACTTACGTTACTTGGTTCGGGTGGCAAAACCTCAGCTTCCATTGGTGCATTGGGCACATTGGGATGTTCTACAGGTGGCATGGCTTTGTCCTCATCAGCATCTAAATCGATGGCATGTTGAATCTTTACTCTTTTGGCGGGATTGAAGGAAAACCGACTTTTCTTGGCAGGTGGCGCATCTTCGTGTTCGCCTACCAATGCAGATTGGTCACAACATTGGACAAGCCATTTGGCAATCTTGTTGGCAAATCCAGTGCAGTATGTGGCACAAAAACGTGTCAATGGGATTCGTTCACCCTGCCATGAGATGCTGCCTTCAATCTGCTGATGAAAATGCTGGTGATCACATCTGGCCGAATTCAGTCGAGCAACCAGCTGTTCTTCGGTCGAAAACACTTGGCTGGCTTTCTGGAGGAAAAGCTTGGAAAACGGATGTTTCAGGCCAAACATGCACATGTGGAAACGAGCTTGATAAGTCAACTGTGCAATCACTGCAAATTGGTCCAGTTTGGGCATGGTAGATCCTCCAGGTTGTTCCAAGTGAAAACCTCGCTTGCGTTGTGTTTGAAATTCGCACAACTTGGCACAAAGCTCGACATGTTGGAGTTCACGCTGTCTCCAAGCACAGATGCGGTCAAACAGTTTGACACTTTTTGTCATATTCAATCGGCTCCATCCTCCCCAGGGTCCACATTCTGGGGCCACCCAAATGTTGAGGGGTTGATACTTGTCAATCACTTCCCAAAGTTTCTTTCGACCATCAACTGTAGACAGGTCCCCATCCTGTTTGGTGAATCGAATGGCAAAGTGACCTAGCTTACGAACAGCTTCAGTTAGAGGGCTGTGAGACTCGGCATAAACTTCCAACAGAACGCACGGCCGATGGGGAACACTCCATGCAGGCGACATGAATGCATCTTCCAGGATCTGAGTGGCATGATTCAGGGACTCTTGAGGTTCATTGTTGAACAAAGCAGGAGGTTGTTGGTTCAAAAGGGACTGTTTACATTTCGCAACCTCATGTGAAAACTTGGAAAACTCTGGATTCTTGATTTTTGATCCTATGCATTCCGATCCAAGTCCATTTGAACCTGACAAAATCTCACGAAATCTTGTTGATTTGGTGGCAGGCTCTCGAGTCGGGCAACGGACCATTGATAATATCCTGGATCCGAGCGCAGGACTTGGAGATAAGTGCGCCCCTTGTGCTTTTTCCCCCATGTGATGCGGCATTGGCCCCAATCGCTCACTGTCATCTGAGTTGATGCTCTTGGCGCCATCACGCCCAGAGCTCCAGTGCTTCCCAGTAGCGAGGTCGTAGGACTCAAGCCAATCCTGTTGCCCTCCAAGTCGACGATCACCTCTTCCTCGCTCTCCTCGAGCACTTGCCAATTGGCCACGCGGGTTGTCACCGCTGTTGTGGCTTCTGGCATCATTGGTGTTGGCGCTCGGCGGAGGATCTGAGCCACAGGCTGTGAGGCAATGGGGATCATGCTTGGGTCTGGCATTGGTCGTGGTTGTAGAGCTCGGGCATGTGATCCTTCGGCTCCGGTTGAAGTGCCAGGTGAACCTTGGTGCGCCCTGAGAGGGCTTGTGCGGGATGACATCAAGCTTTGCAGCAGAGTCCTTTGGTTCTGGAGTTCCTGAACCATTCCCTCCATGGTTTGCATCACTTCGTTGGAACCTTCGTTGTCTTCCTGGGGCTGCACTTCCAGCTGATGAATCAAAAACTG